>CM060954.1:140783334-140829468 GCA_030765055.1 Mantis religiosa | reverse complement strand
GAAAAAACAGCAAAGGTAATGTCTTATCTTGAACCAGTTTGAGTTGTTAGTGCAATTTGCAGCGTTTTATGTACTTAGAAAACGCTTCCTCAAAGGAAAATCTGAGAGCTTGCTGACTGAAATGAATGTATCAGTATAAATTACTTGTAATTCATTTTTTAACTTTTCATACCAGATCATGGGATTGTAATTTGATGCAAATTTTCTCACAGAGGCAGCAGGGAAATTTTCTCTGATCGTAGTAAATTTCATTATGTCAATAATTTCAAAAATATTGAATGTATAAGACTGTTGGAATCGTCCTTTCATTTACAGTTGACGACTGTGTCGCACATTTCTGTGGCATCTGAATTCAGTTCCCTTCAGAACAGTAATGCTGTCGCTTTCTTCAGGGAGGAGCAAACTTATCACCAACTTGGTATCTTCTACTGTTCTCACGAATTTCAGACACAGCTAATTCAAAATGCTGTAAAGCACGATTTCTTACTAAACTGACTGTTACTGACAGTTGTTTCCCCCCTCCCCCCCTCCCTGTCTTTCTTGTTGCGTAAATATAAAATGATTCGGTTGATGTGCACCTAATCGTTTAATTTCAAGTTTTTCTTCCAGCTTTATTAAAGTGATTTTTCAGTAAATAATCCACTCTATTCATTTTAAAACTATCCTACTTTGTCCACCAAACAATTAAGATTCTAACAAGAATCACACCTGTGCTTCAGCTTCATACAACGGGCCGCAAGTAGCCGGCCCCAAGCGTTGCTGAATGCGATGTATGAAGTACGGCGAAGGGGAGCGAGTGAGGTATACACACCTGACTAAAGTGTGTAGAGAGGAGAGGAGTAACAGCGGGCACATTTTATCTGGGTCAACGTTATGTTTCTCCACAAGGAGATTGTCGCGGTTCTCGTGTACAACACTGCGAGTTCCAAGCTTCGGTAACCATTAAGAGTCATGGTATATTAATAATTAGTTGTAAACAATTAAATGAAATATAGAATAAATGTTTTCAAATTGGAAAAAGGAAAAAAAAAAAAAAAAAAAAACAGCTATCACCGATGGCGCCCGGCTCCTCTGTAATCCAAAGAATTGACGCCTACATTTAAGACTACAGTGCTTTTATGTGAATACCAGTAATCAGGATTTTGATTGTATATCATACAATTTTGTAGATTTTATCTCGGGGGGAGGGGGTGGGCAGAAGTGCAAGGCTACCAACATAAGGAACAGGCTTATGGGACAACGCAAGGCAATACAATAAAGTATTACGAATTGAATATCTGGAAAGGGGATTTGGTCTTAAGATGTTGAAATGAGCCCGGGGTCCCTAGAACTTACACACTTATCTTCTCAGGATAAGGGAAAACCCCGCAAAAATATTACCCAGGTAACGCACCCTAACCGAAATTTGAACTTGGGACTTCTTGAATGTAAGGCACACATGATATCTCACGAGAAATAAATCATGTAAAAAGGCAATAAAATGTACAAAAGGTGATCACACCAAGTAGATATATAACAATACAAAGTGTATTTTCTGGTGTTACTGGGGTTGAAAATGAAGTGGCATGGAATGTTAACGCACTATGCGAAACGTTACAACTTTGAATTTTGTTCTATTTACCTATACTCAGCCTTTAACTCCAATGGTCATATCGGCGGTCGTTCTCCTTTGGAACACATCGAAGGTGTTAACTCTTATTCGTTGGGTTTTAATCATTAGATCACGCACACATTCGCACTCCCCTTCATACTTCCAGACTCTTGGGAAGATGGGAAATTATCTTGGTCGGAGAAAAATCCCCACCCCCACTGCCGGGAATCGAACCCGGGACCCCTAGCACGACAGTAATTTGAATTTGTGTGTCGTCTCATGTTAAAGATTGAATTTTAATTCCATCTGTGTAAAAACAAATTATATTCATTAATGATTACAGGACTTGTATTCTAATGATATACCATTATAGACCTTGCTGTTGTGTACAAAATTATCATGGGTCCTATATTATGACAATACACGTTTATCAGATCAATTTTAGTCACTTTATGTCATTTTATCACATTTTAGGGTATGTTTACTTTTGTCACCTGTTGTAAGCAGGAAAAGGATTATTTCACCTAAAAATTCTATATCGGTACGTCACCCTAAAACACTTATTTTGAAATTCCCTGAATTGAAAAAGAAGCATGTTTTGGAAACGTGTGTGCGTCTTGTCTATATGTGAACAGAATAACCCAAAAACCAAAAGTTAGTTACATATCAAACTTACAAGGATGATTCCCCGAAGACTTGCAAAAAAATCTGTTAAGAGCAAACGGACGGCGACCGGGAGATCTATAGGTAGCTCAAATCCCATTGAATTTTTCAGTCTGACTCTGCCTATCCAAATGTTAACCTACAGACGGCTAGTGTGGAAGAACGATTAATTTTTCCAATCTCAAACTTTACTTGGATAATTTGTCGCAATTTTTTATTTTCTCAAAAATGACTAATAATTTTGATTCAAGTATGTTATATTACGGATATTTTCGTGACAAATGTGTATTTCGAATTTAGTGGGAATGGACTGTAAAGTCCTTTTAAGTGCGTTTGTTTTGTGTAATTAATAGGGAGCGGATTTATAGGCAACAAAAGTGTGTGAAATAGGCAGGCAAAAAGGCACCAAAAATGGGCAAAATAGGCACTAAAAATTTGCTAAGTAAACACTTACATATACACAATTTTAGTAAAATCGATCTTAAAATGCACTATAAATGCACAAAAGACAATCATTGCAACATATGCTGCAACAAATTCACTAAACACATACTATTTTGCGGTTCCCTAGGCGAAATACTTCTACATTTATTTCAAATTTTATAAATGGCTTCACAGAGAGTTAAAATAACAGATATTGCCGTATAATTAAAATACATATAAATCCACTTCACTAAGTAAGAACCATAATGTGCAGAAAGGTGTGCAGTAATTAACTATGTCAAATAACAAAAACATGGGTTTTCGCGGGAGGGGGGCGGTGGCTTAATGGTGAAAATTGAAATATCTGAAGCTTTTGTTAGATCTGTTTCAAATTTATACCATTTATTTTTGTGATCGATCAAAAATGGAATAATACCAAGTTTCAGCTTTCTAGATACAATAGTTTCTGAGGAGGGCGCCGGGGTAGCGCGGTGGTTTCGTTCGCGGCTCCCGTTCTAAGGGTCCCGAGTTCGATTCCCGGCTCTGGGGTTGGCGATTTTAAGTCGGCCCTATCCACGCCTTCACCTCTGTCTAGCACACGTGAAGTATCCCCTATGCCCAACGTGGTTCGGAGTCCACGGTAAAAACTGTAGGTCCTCTCACCTCACCGCCATCTTCACTATCACCCTATCATCGGAGGTAATGGACACCGCCCTCTGGGTGCCTCCACCTGAGAAATGGGTCCGGTCATCACTTGGTGGGGTGAGGTTACCCCGAAGGCCAAGGTTGCCATGTGGGGAGTGTTAGTAACTATAGTTTCTGAGGAATTAACAGTTTGTCTAAATTACAGAGGATTTTAAAAATGCCCTACATATTGCAATTTTAAAAATTAATGCTTGGGGTGTAAGTTTCTGCACACATTTTGACCTATTAATAACCTGTACCTATGTGAAATATTTGTCTTCGCCACATCAACGAAGGGAAAAAATAATCATACCCATTTAACAATTTTTATTCTCCTAAGCGTTTGCAGCATTCTAATCTTTTTCAATACAAATAACTAAAACACCACAAATGTGAATGGGTACACTTAATATGCAGTTGCCCTTACAGGCATGTTTAGAATTTCATACAGGTTAATAGAAAGCTGCATCCTGTGGAACATTTTGAAGTTAGGAAAATGCAGAATCTGAGGTTAAAATTACGTAATAGCAGGTACGATACAGGTGTAAGGTTATTTAAATAGTCATGTGACTTTTCTGTAGTGCCGCTAGAAAACAAATTATTTTATTGAAGTATGTCTATATTAATTTTAAGACAAAAAAAAAAACGAAATTTGGGATTGTTGTAAGTTTTGGGCCAATTTGCACAGATGTGTCTTCTTAATAGAAACGATTGTTGAAAAATAAGAAATTCAAAAGTTCATCACAGCAATCTTAATATCACTTAAAATGATGACACAATGTGTCAGAAAGATACAAAGCAAACAAAAATTAGTTGATAGCTAAAGCTACAGAATCCTAATTTTTGTAATAAAAACCATAAATGCCCCACTGTCGACTAAGAACAAATAATAAAGCACAGCTTTTTAGTAAGCGTTTTCCGTTCATTCAAACAGAATTACAGCAATTATGGCATCATGAAACAAATTCTGGTACCTACTTTTATAAAGGCATTTCTGTAAAATTTTACACAAACCATTGAGATTTATTGGTCTGCAGTTTCATTTTTAATGTTAGAAACAACACCGGAAGTCTCCAAGCAATCGATTTTATGATTCCTTGAGAAAAACGTAAGCATGAGAAAATCACAATTTGTGCTTTACTTTGGAAAACTGAAAACAGTTTCTCTTCTTTCGGCTCTGCTCAACATAATTTGTGTTCGGCATAATGTTGCTACAGGGACTGAACTTTACAAGGTTTTTGAAACTAGGATAATATAGTATCAATACATACATGAATGATTAAACTCATCTGTTTTACACAAGGCTGACAAAAAAATTACTTTCCCATCTGTGCTGAACGATGGGTCACCATTTATCTACTGTTTAAGAAGTACATTTCTGTTGCTTCTCTCTTTTGGTATATTTTCGTAGGAAACTGATATATGTGTGTACTTGAAACACTGCTTACAGAATTGGCTTTCCATTCCCCACAGAGTGGTCATTTGTCAATCCATTGAAATCATTTAGCTAGTCTTTGTGCGAATTCTAAGATTTGTCCATGACGTCATTAGCGCATTGTGGCACGTCTGTGAGGCAGATACCTACCTGGCTAAACCCCTTTTTGTATTTCCAATGTGCAGCAGTAAGAAATTTCTCTTCCCCGAAATTTTACGTTGAAACCAACAAATGAAAAAGCTGTTGTCACAAATTACAAGCAGAAGAAATTGGCTAAAAAAGGCAGTTCTAGGCAATAATAAGCAGAAGAGTTACAAACGTATGAAATAGGCATTTATAGGCACTAATAAAACTAAGAAAATAGGCTAATAATTGTACAAAACGTGCTTATAACTTAAAAGTCTACGTTTCTGAACATAGGCAAATAGGGCAAAATCCGCCCCTTAGTAATTAGAGATAGATAAAATGTTCAACAGAAAAGTAGCTCTTGTTTAGAAAATACATTTTGTTTGTGCAGTCATCCCTTTTATAGACATTTCTTAGTATTGGTATTTTCAAATATTTTTAATTGTAACGGAAAGCCTGTATTCGTTCTCTCTCTCTCCCTCTCCCCCCTCTCTCTCCTGGTTACATAAGGAGCATGCAGTTTGAAGCTGGTGTAGATGGCAGCGAGGCTGCCTCAAGTTTAAGAGGCCCTGCATTCTAATCTTGGTCAGGAGGAGTTATCTGGCTAAGGTTTTTTTCGGGGTTATCTGTCAACTTGATGAATGTGAGATAACTCTAGGCTCTATGGACCGTGGGCTCATTTGAGCATCATTTCATTCATCGTCCGATCTGACTTAATGTTGGAGGACGTTTCAAGCCTTCACATGTCTTCAGCTTCTGTTTTTTACAAGGAAGTGTGTAAATGCGAATTGAAAGTTTATCTAAATCAAAAAATAACCGGAACGAGATTTTGTAAGAGCAGATCGTAGAAGAATGGACTAGACTATGCTATGGGGGAAATTTGGCACGGAGGCCCAAACTTGGTCTGTTGTACCTGTGCTCCCAAGTGGGGCACCGCGGGAGAAAGGATGAGCGAGAGGAGGCAGAGGGTGGCCGTCCCAAGGAGCCACGACAGTGTAGAGGGCAGAGCTGCTACACGTGACCAATTGGAAACTCCCCTACAGGCCAGAACAACCGGCATCCCACCCACCGTGGTCCTGAAACGGTCCCACCAGACTAGGTCCGGAGATCGCAGACCGTCCTACCACAGGAGGAAGTTTTACCAGAAGCATATCATCCCGCCATGCAACGCCGAGGCTCCCACCGACACTTCTACCCTGAAACAGACCAACAAATAAGAGATGATGTGAAATCATAATGTTGATGAAATGGAGGGACAGGAAATCCGGGGTATGTAATTAAGTTACCCAAACTTCGTCTAGCGACTGGGAAACCCTCCCGAAAAAACATGGATCAAGTAGGTCGGCCACGGAAATCGAAATCGGACCTCCCGAATGAAGGCCACAGACGAAACCGCCTGAGCCACCCCGCTCGGTGTAAGAAGAACGAGCAGAGAGCATCGCATCAGAACATTGCCCTCACTTTCTGATTTTATAAGCCTCTGTATTTTTATTTTGTCATTTTCTTCTATTTTCATATGGATATAGACTATTACTGACATTTTAAATAAGGATAACTTCTCAAACACCGGAAATTTCAACTGAGAAAACATAGTAGGTAAGTGTGTATGTCTTTACTCGCGGAAAACAGTTACATTCCTGTTTAATGCTTTGCTTGTGAATAGCTATTGTCAAGAGGGCTTTCCCAAAGAGCATAATAATTATACTTGAAATATTTGTAAACATGGTACTGTGAATTGTACACCGTTTCAAAGTAAAAATGCAACTTTTATACCTTATAAATTTCAGCCCAGCTCCGTGGTTTCTTTCTTTGCAAATAAGTGCAAATTTTTGGAAGTGCGCGCTTTCCCGGGTTCCTAGAGCTTAGAGCTATCAACATTTGTCTTCTTAAAAAAGGAAAATCCTTTGTGAAATCTTCTCCAAGAAGTGATCAACGAAGACTGAGGCTGATTTAGTTTCCTAGTTCTCTGCCTGGATCAATAATATGTGAAAAGAGTGGTACTTTATATATAATGTTCGTACTCTCATATTTGTAGTTTGGTAGTAATACTGTATGTTGTAGAACCTGCTTGCATTTCTTCCCATAGAAGGACTGGAATCATATCACGTAAACAGTGAAATGGTGGAAAAAAATCGATCAACAGAATTGCAAAGTTATCGCACAGCGCCTAGTACTTTAAAATGTTGATTATCATATAAATCCTACTGTATTGCTATGTTTATGTTGCACCTACAAGAATATCTTCATTAAGATAATTTCGACAACATGAAATAGGTAGATGAGAGGATAACTTGTACAAGAGTAAAAAAGGGCATGGGATTACACTCATTAATTTTTTACTTATGCTGTTCCCACATAGCTTATAAAAAGACCTGTGCAACGTGCATTTCACTAATATCTTGATATGAATATTTTGTTGGATCAGTGGTAAATAAAGAAAAGTTAGTCGATGGAGTGCCTCTATGACAAGAGTGTGATATATGTATAAATGTGAGAGAAGGCGCACAATGGCCGGTAGTGTTTTCATGGCGCCAGTAACATGAAAGACATTTTCTCTGTGACAAGTGATACGCGGCGGGACAGTTCGGCGTCTGGTGCTGACGTCACCCGTTGCCTGGTTACGTTGTTATGGCGACAAAAAATTATATGTACATCAGCTCTGTTTTTCGAATATTATGAATCACTGCTGTCTTTTACTAGGGGGAAAAAACAGGAAGCTTGCGGTGCACCACTTTAATATGTCATTACAAAGATAACCACTAATGGTGAAGGCCGGCAAATGTTTGGCAAGACGCGCAGCCATATGGATTGGTGGAGATGGACTCCTTTCATGGCCGAATACCGAATGGATAGTTCCTTTTATTTTCCGCTAAGGTTCCATGGTAGTGGATGCATTGCTCTCATTAAAGTTCAATATAATGCATGTAATACACGTTTTAAGGCTCCCTGAATTATAAAAATGAATTTATTAAAAATAAAACTTCCAGACGTGTGTTTCTCTCTTCTGTCCTAACTGAAAAAGTAAACTAATTGATCGGAGAATTGATCGTTGGAAGCCTGGTATCGCTCAATTTAACCTTCTTATTTTCTCTGCTACGTATAGTAGCAGAATTATTGCATTTCTTCAAATGTTTCTTACCCGGACTTCTTCGGAAATACACGTTTTTTTTTTTTTTTTTTTTTTTTTAAATTTACGTCCTATCGGACGATGAATGGAATGGGTGAAATGATGCTCAATGCGTCCAGGGTCCATGGAGCTTAGAGTTACCCGACATTCGTCGTTCAGGATAAGGGAAAACTCCGGAAAAACCTTATCCAGGTAACTCACCCTGACCGAGATTCGAGCTCGGGACCTCTTGAACGTGAGGCAGACATGCTACCGAGGCGGGCTAGGAAAATACACGTTTTAAAATCTCCTGGATAAAGAATGGAGGCAGGATTTTTTCAAGAAAAACCTCTTATTCGTTAGGAAGAAACCTTTTCGTATTTTTTTTAAATGGCTAAAATTTTGATTATTATTTACCATATATTTAAAATATTTGCTTGGCATTGACGGCGTATATTTTACATTTTCTCTAAAACGCCAAATTCTAATTGAACGTTATAATTTTGTGTAACTAAGATTTTAAAAGACGCTCAGTAAACATCTTGTGTTAATTCACACTAGCCCCTGCCCCCCCCCTCTCTAGCAGTTTATAAAATTAACTTAAACATTTTCAATTTTGGTGAACCATTTAAGGAAATAACATTTTATTCATAATATTTAACAAAATCAGTAGATATATTTCAAATGCGTTTGAAATTGGGCTGTTGAAATGAAAAACAGCTCTCCCCTAAAACAATCGAGAATATTTTCATTTAGCCAAACGTTTTGTAATTGAGTTTGCAGCCGATGTTTACCAAACCGGGGCTAGCTAATACAAATACCTCAATCAGATATCACATAATTAACTGAAAGTGGACGGCAGTAAATAAATGCGCTATTTGTTTAATAGTTTTTGTCATTAGAAGGGCAGTGACCGAAACAAGGCCAAAGCATGCTTATTTTCAATCATATTCGTGGTTTAATGCTTTGGAAATGGTAACCAGGTATTATTAGATTTTAAATTGACGTAATTTTAAATGTCTGGACTACCTGACTGAAGCACATAACCACACTTTTTATTTTAAATTTATGCTATTGGAGAGCTTGTTTTGGGTCCATCGGTTTGTATCCCAAAGGGCCACGTCATCCCTTAAACGATACCATCACCAACTAAATCAATACAGAAGCTAACATTAGAAATGCATAAGTCATCCCTTGCAACGTAACGGTACAGTCATAATTCCGCCTCTGTAGCGTAGGTGGTAGCGTGTTGCCTCACGTTCAAGAGGTTCCTAGTTCGAATCTTGTTAGGGTGAGTTATGCGGATAACTTTTTTTTCCTCGGGGGGGGGGGGGTTCCTTTATTTTTAAATATGAATATTGGTTAACTCTAAGGTTTACGGACCCTGGGCTCAAAGCCACCCATGCAGGTAGGTTGAAAAATCCCAACTGATAGCTATATGTAAAGAAACAATGTTCATGATCGTGTTATTCAGTAACAAGCGGGCAAGTAAAGTTTTAAGAAATGCTAAACTAATGTTTGTGAATTTAATTTGTTAATTTAAAAGCATTTTTTATTTGGGATATGTTAAAAATGTAGCTTTTTTTATCGCCTGGGGTAAATGAAGAGGCATTATTTATTTTTCCCTTTATATCTCGCATTTGACTACAACGGTTATATTGGCGCAGGAATTCGGTTTGACATATTAAATATCTCTCTCTCTTTCACACACACAGACACACACACACACACACATACACACACACATACACACACACATACACACACACACACACACACACACACACACACACACACACACACACACGCTTGTATCTGCAGACTCCAGGGAGGATAGGAAATAATCTTAGCTAGTGAAAAATCCTCATCGTTAAACCAGGAATCGAACCGGGCAGCTCTCATACAGGAGGCAGGTGCTCTAGCGACTAAGCTGGGGCCAGTCTTAGAAAAGTTTTACACCCAAAAATTCCATGTCGAGGTTTTATGAAAACGCGCAAATTTTAGATTCTTTGATTTTAAAAGAAACAACTTTCGGAAGCGCCCCTATGTATAAAAAGGCATGTCAAAAATAATGTTAGGTAAATAACAAAATATGTATTTAAAGTTCAACATCTTCCAAGGATGCGCCTGGAAGATTATCAGTAAATTCCCTTCGCTCCAATACACCCTGTGCATAGACTATTTTAATTTTTATTTAATCAAATGGCTCATCTGCTTTGTTTTATGTAATTTACGTCCTCCGACGTTAAGTCATATCGGACGATTAATGAAATGGGTGAAATTCTGCTGAAATGTGTCCGGAGTCCATGGAGCTTAGAGCTACCCGACATTCGTCTTTCAGGATAAGGGAAAACCCCGGAGAAAACTTTATCCAGGTAACTCGCCCTAACCGAGATTCGAACTCGGGACCTCTTGAACGTGAGGCAGACGCGCTGCCATCTACGCTACCGAGGCGGGCCTCATCTACTTTGAGATACTTTTGTTTCAGTGGTTATAATGATAAAATGTACACGTATCTTGAATTTTCAATGAATAGCCTGCGAAGTAATTTTTCTGCAGTTTTTAAATGCTGTTTTTGTAAAATAGTGTGCGTGTGCGTGTGCGTGCGGGCGTGCGTGTGTGTTTTTTAATACCTGGCATGCCCCATTCCTTAGGAATACTACATGCCTTATTTTATTTACATTATATACAACTTTTACAATAATTTTACAATGATTTTACATATCTTGTATTTGTATTGAAATGTATCCTACAATATTTTACAATATTCTTATTAAAATAGTTGCAATTAATTAGCAGTTTTATTGAATTTTTATGCTTCATTTGCCTACATGTGTGTGTGCGTGCGTGCGTGTGACACACAGACAGACACAGACGTGCCCAAAAAGCACCTCATTAAAAACATAGTCTGTGAACATTTGTTGGCATTAAGTAATTAAGTATTTTCGAGATATTCCTTGTTATTGTATTTGAATTTTCAAGTTTTTTAATTGCTAACTCGCCATTCGCTTGCTTTTCATATTGTTAAGCAAAGAGAGTGGAGCTTTAGAGCAAGTATATGATGACAGTCTTCTGTTTCCCTCTGCAAAGAGATGTGTATTTTATGTATTTATCTCAAATAACGTAAAGCAGAAAAATGAACCTCCCTTAAGAATAAAAGAAATAAAAGAATAAAAGAAGTAAAAGAATGAGTACAGAATATCATGTGACTGCTACATTACAGCTTATTAGGATTGCTTCCTAAGATGTAAAACCACGTGTAGAGTTACGATCTTTATTTTTCACTTATGATGTTCGTAGGCGCCGGATATTTTTTATAAGAAAATCTTGACTTGTTACATTTCTGCCTACTCTTCAACAAGCTGTTCTTAAATGTCTTATTCTTCTATTACGTATTACTCGAGATAGTTGTAGAAATGATATTATATATTTTTTATAAGTACAGTAGAAATAGAGTACATTTAGGTTTAAGGGCTGGTCGCTATGTAATGACTTTGTAATTTCATTCTTTTCATGTCCAGGATTTAGAAAGGAATGACTACTCTCCATTTGAGAAAAGTATAAGTATTGGAAAATTCAAAAGCAATATCTTGGAAAGGGTTATCTTCATATATTATTATTATTATTATTATTATTATTATTATTATTATTATTATTATTATTATTATTATTATTATTATTATTATTATTATTATTATTATTATTATTATTATTATTATTATTATTATTATTATTATTATTATTATTATTATTATTATTATTATTATTATTATTATTATTATTATTATTATTATTATTATTATTATTATTATTATTATTATTATTATTATTATTATTATTATTATTATTATTATTATTATTATTATTATTATTATTATTATTATTATTATTATTATTATTATTATTATTATTATACTTTACGGATTTAGGCCTTAGAGCTGTTTCCACATTAAGAGATTGAGTTTAACCATCTGGCGCATGGCGCATGGTCGTCCAACTCTTCTTGTACCTTTAGGTTGGTATTGAAGTAATACTTGTGGTAATCTATTTTTTGATATCCTTTCCATGTTTTCTAACAAGTTATTTCTTGCCCGCCTCGGTAGCGTGGTGGTAGCATGTCTACCTCACGTTCAAGAGTCCCGAGTTCGAGTCTCGGTAAGGGTGAGTTATCTGTATAAGGTTTTTCCGGGTTTTTCCCTTATCCTGAAAGACGAATGTCTGGAAACTCTAAGCTCTGTGGACCCTGGTCTCATTTGAACGTCATTTTACCCATTTCCATTCATCGTCCGATATGACAACGTTGGAGGACGTAAATTACACAAAAAAAGTTATTTCTTATTTAAATTAGTCCGTCGTTTAAGATGAAGATGTTTAATTCTGTTCTAATATCCCTATAGGTTTTTTTTCAAGTTTTTTCCCCCTAAAAGTGTATATTCCACTACAGAAAACGTAGGAATTTCATTTCGGCTGATTCATTCTTCTATCTGATCTTACGTAAGTTAACATGGAAACTGCCATAGTTTTATAGAATTTTAATTGATTTTTTAATGTTTTATTTCTCGATATTCTTATTGATCCAGACATGCTATAGAATCTGCTTATTTTTATGTTAATATCGTTCATTTGCTAGTAGGATACGTTCTATTATTTATTACTATTTTACGTCTTAAGTGGTTGATCCCTTGGAATGCCATCACTTTTGCTTCCATCTCTGAAATCCTCGTGTAATTATTTGCTATTTCTAATTTGTGTACTGCTATTTGTAGTTCACTCTCTGTGTTGCTAAATATTACTTGATCGTCTGCAAACAGGTGGTTAAGTCTTGTTATATATAAGGTGAGTCACCTGCTCCTATGTATTTTTAATTTATGCAACGTGCTTAGCAACTTATGTGACTTACGCCTTTCTTGAATACCTTCTAATGGATGATTGCAGAAAAGTTTATAGAGGAGGGGTACATAACTCAGTGCCTAAGTATTGTATGGGACAAAAGCAACCACTATGTATGTCGATTCCAAAAATATCATATCCAAACGCAGAGGATGTAGTAGTGATTTTATTTGAGTTTTTAACTTTTATTCACTAGCGTACATTCTCACGCACCTTTATACACGCCCCTCACATGCATCAGTTGACAATAACATTGGAATACAAAATGGCAGATCTACATAGTGGGTCCAGTTGGATTTAATTCTTCAGCCAAAACGTGTTTTCGTTGTGCAGCCATTTCAAAAACTGCTAAGAATTAGGTAGATTATTTTAGCTTCGGTCACGAATTACGACAGTTTTTAGCTCATACAGAAAATGTAAATGGCGGATGCAGTTTTTTAATTGTGTTAAAATTACCGAAACGAGCTCAAAACACTGTATGAGGCTGTAAAAAGCGTCTAAAGATTCGAGGTGGATGTCGGAGGTCTCGATTACTTATTCGTATAGGAACCATCCTTGTCAAGGTAGCGTTGGCTAAATGGTATTATGCAGGTCACTTAACCACTCTGCCAGTTTAAATTGGGTTCAAATCCTGCGTGATCAGTTCAAAAATTTTATTTCCCTTTGTTTTACTTCTTGTGGTCTATAATTTGATATTATAATACAAATAACATTTTATAACATTATAGGTATATACAGGTAGTTATAAATGTATACTTCGTGGTAGGTATTTTATTATAGTCGGTACTGTGCCTAACCCATTCAACCAAGTTTCAAATATTTCACAAAAGCAAAGTGAAACACAAGATTTAAGCATGAAACAAAAACTACTAGATTTACTGTCGTCCACATGCTCCTAAAAATGAAAGCCAACTACGTAACATGGTTTACAACACCATATATGGTACAGATTATAAGGGTCACAAAGTTAAACGCCCGCCTCGGTAGCGTAGATGTTAGCGTGTGTGCCTCACGTTCCAATCTCGCTCGGGGTGAGCTACCTGAATAAGGTTTATTCCGGGGTTTTCCCTTATCCTTAAAGACGAATATTGGGTAGCTCTAAGCTCCATGGACCCTGGACACATCTGAGCATCATTTCATTCACCGTCCGATATGGCAACGTTGGAGGACGTACAATTACACACACACACACACACACACACACACACACACACACACACACACACACACACACACACACACACACACACACACACACACAGAGTTAAACATGATCCCTAATAAAAGATAAAGATAGCCCGTAGTTATCCTTTAAAGGGCAAAGGTCTCTTCTACTTGCCGATAGGATGAGCTCACGCAACGTATATGGTGAGCTGTAGATCCCTAAACATTGGATTGTAATTCTTGTATCTTTGGCTCTCAGGAGAACTAATACCAGCAATAAATAAATTAGTAACTAAACTGCAAACAATAAAGACTTGGTGAAGGAAAAAAAATTACAGAACAATGTGACGTCGTTTCGAACCTAGTCTTTACATCATCATAACCTAACAATTAACTAACCCACTCGACCAACTGTGACGTCTTCTATGTCGCTCGTTGGGAAAGTATTCGTTTAGCGAATAGAAGGGCAGAGCTGCAATAACGGCTTTTGTGCTAAAAGGGTCAATGTTTTCACATTAGACTATAAACTGTGGGTTGAATAGATAAGAATAAATAGGGGCAGCTGACTCACTTGACACACACACACACACACACACACACACACACACACACACACACACGCACGCACACACACGCCCCTGTACTAAACAATGCTGGGGACATTGGACAGCCTTGTTTTTAACACCTTGAATTATGTTATTTATAATACACGTATAACTCATGTATATTATTGGCATACATACATAGTGCACTTTAATTTTTTTGTGTTGCGAATTTGTCTATGTATTACGGTTTACGAGTTATGTAAAGATCATTCAGAATGAAGAGAATATCAGAGGCTATTCTCAGAAAATTCAACTTAATACATTTCATTTGACATGAAAAGTCTTAATGAACTTTTATATCTATGTTCGTATACACGTGCGTTCCCCCCCCCCCACCCGATGAGGGGTGGTGGTTCATGGGCCTCAAAATGTGTTTCTGCTGAAACCTCGGTGTCTAATTTTTGGGTGGAACACTCTTAAGTACTTTACTACTTTTAAGTAAATATGCTGCTCTATCTATATTCGTGAACCTCAAAGCGTGAGATCTTAAAGGTAGAGTACATTTCGATAAAGAATGTGAGAGAGGAAGTGGAGACGTGCAACGCAGAGTAGGGGAAACAGGAAGAAGAAGAAAACGTCGGCTAGTTTCACTTCCAGTACACGTGCTCTCATTTTTTTCATTGACTTCGTGTGCTGAGTTCCAAGATTTACAAATTGCGTGGAGTTTTACGAGAATTGCTTGCTCTGGTGTTTTTGCCAGGCTTCGAACCAAAGCCCACAGCTGCACGTGTAGCAGCAGGCACTAGTCGTCCTTGTTCCAACAGGTTCGTTTGTACAGTATTGGTCCTTGATTGCGTTGTCAGACTGTGTCCTACCTTAGAGTATAGGCTATAATATTTTCCTGAATAAAGGAAAACTATTTTAATGTAAATAAACGCTCTAAAATATTGTTTACATTCACGTGATTTGCTCTACGTACTCTCATTTATTATTTCCTTTACTCGTATAATAAGTAGTGAAAGTATTGTATTCCACCCCAAAATTCGATACCGAGATTTCATCTGAAATGCGTGTTTTGATTTCCCCATAACCTCTCTTCCCACCTAAAAAACATGCTTTACAGTAAATAGAGCTAAGTATAGTAAGCATATCGTATTTTACTCCAGCCAAAAATTCAATACCCAGATTTTATCGAAATTACTTTTTGAGACTCCTGAATCCAAAGAGCTTTTCTTTATTAGAAACACGATCTTGTTTTTGAACATATAACTCAGAATGGAAAATTTGTGAAATACTGGGCTTGGCATTTAAGTTACAGCGTCTTTCAAGAGTGTCACAAGGCAAAAAAATCTCCAAATGCAAACTAATCTTTAAAATGATGATTCTCTAAACAAATGGCTTGAATTTTTTTTTATTAAATTACCAAATTATATTTACGGTATTTTCATGACTAGAAATTCTCATCATTCTGAATGTTTCCATATTAACTTCTAAGGTATTTCTTGTTACTGGTTTGAATTCTTTGAATAATTACACTGTTGTCAAATAGAAAGTCGTTACTCATTTTTCCCTTTTCTTTCTTCCTGTACATGGAAACTGGGCAGAATTTAAGTCATCTCATAGCAACTAGCTCTTAAAAGATGTGATTATTCCTTAAGTTTACTGTATTCCCAATTTTCCCTCATACCTAAAAGGAAATATACAATAAAGCCATCTTTACAAATGCCGGTTTCTATTAACTTGAAGTAAATTAAAGAAAAAGCGTTTGTAAGAATGCTTGTAAAAGAGAGGGTAGAGTGCATCATCTCACAACGGCTTATACACATGAATTTAAGTGTTGAAAACGGCTGTAGTCATTCTTTGCTTCCGTTTGGCTGGACAATCGTTCCATGTATCAGGTTCAAATATATTTTATTGTGAAGGTTACTTTGCAGTATTTACTTTAGGTGGATTTAGTTACTGTGAAGGTTTACTTTATCTTAAAATGCCCCTGAGCCAAAGTTCATGCTAGGTAACAGTACAAAAATATATAAATAATGGCAGGCAAACAGCCGTTAACAATATTTATAATATATTCTTATAGTAGGAATTAATGACTGTACAAAATAACATATATTAAACAAAGATACAAACATTCACTATAACTGAAGAGCAGAGAACACTTAAAAAACAACTAAATATTATATAAGACATTAACACATTAATTTATAACCTGGCCAGCTAATCAATCCAGCTATAAATGAGTGACTTTTGTTAGCTATCAAAGTATGCCTTAGGTAAAGTTTCCTTTTTAAAGACCTTTTATGTTTCTGCAGCTTTTCAATCCAGTTGTAGTGCATCGTATAAGTTAACATGACGTGAGAAGCTTTTAAATGTTAAATTATACTTTAGATTTATGGAGATACATTATCAAGGACAACTCTATGCTTATAATGGTAAAATGTTAGTTACGTGGTAGTATTTTTGTGTTCTAAAAGGCAGATTGTAGATTATTTTCAAGGCACGATTTTGGAGAACTGCGAGGTCCATGAATTAACTATTTAGCAGATTTTCCCCATAATATATTTAAGTAGTAAAAAATGGGATTGAATTAACACATGGTAGATACTTCGTAATGATTTACACTGAATCCTTTGAATAGTTTCAACCTGTGAATTACAGCTAATATTGGTAGAATCTTACTTTTTAGATGGTTAATGAGAGGTTATTGTGGAAGATTTTGATCGATTTAGTGTTTCATAACTCTTGCTTAAACCACTGAGATGTGTTACGAGCAATAGATTTTTCATTGTGAATGGTGAGTGTTTGGCTGCTTTATCTGTATTACCAATAATTCCAAATATGACATGCTATCTATATTGTCACCGATGGCATTGTTAAGCTGCCGCGACAAAAGGGAGACGTTCGCGTGGGCAGGAGAGCTGGACGCTTGCCAAGAGAAAGAAAGAGACAGAGATGCTCCGGAATTTTCTTTCTCTTATCGTCGCGAATGTTCTCGGAAGGTCTACAGCATTCTAGAAACAATGACTGGGAGGTATAAATACCGGCAGGTGTTGCTGTGTAATGGTCAGCTTAGTGTGTGTGATGGTTATTGCGACAGTGGACGTTTGGAGTGTACCGCAGTGATCTCTTTTATTTGTTTACGTGCAGCGGAGCACCGAGTCGACTTTGAAGACAGCTGATTGTCAATTTTACGTATTTTTACTGCAATAAAGAGTTCCAAATTTCTGCAAACCAGATTTTTTGATTCTACGTAACCCTAGCAGTCACAATATAATGATAAATTGGTTGACATGACTTGTTGTAGAGCTGCTTGATTTCTTTAATCATTGATTCCACTAAGTATGCTTTCAGTTACACTGCGTGAATGCAAAGAAATGCGACATTTGATTCTTTTTAGTTTCAATTATTTTAAAAAGCTTTTGCAATTGCAAATACCTCAAGAAAGAAAACCTAGCATATGTTATTTAATTTGAATTTGATAACGTCAACATTGCACATTCTGAATCACTTGTAAAACGCGGTCCGTCTGTGTAAAACCTTTTGAAGTTTGAATGACGAATCCAACGATTCATGGAAGAGAGCTTTATAAATATTAGCACTGTCTTTTGTTTTATGGTTAGCCATTACTCTTGTCGATGTTTGGAACGAAGCGTTTGCCATGGTGGTACTTTTGGGGTGGAATAATTTTTGGGAGACAGCATTGATTTCTTTCAAATAAATATTTAGACGACGATAAAAATGTTTGACACTTTTGTTCTCATATAGCTAGCGAAATGTTGGTTGGAGGAAACATGCTAACACACAGGAGTTTCTAGAATATGTGAATTTTTGTAGCATAAATATGCAATGGCTCTTGGTTCCTTTCTGCAAAAATGCTTAAAATTGGACTGGTCCTTTAAAATCCAGTGGCAGTCCGAAAGTCTGCGACATAAACAGTTAAGTAGGTGCTTTTTGGCTGAATCGTTAGTAATCCCTAGTCTTAACTTCGATCGAAGTTAAGCAATTGTGATTAGACAGAGCTTTTGTTATGCTGAATATACGTAGAAGTTCTGCTCTTAATTGATATGCATTTGCTTTGCATGATTTTTTTGAGAAATTGCTATAACTATTTTTATTTAAAACTGTGTTAAACATATTTACATAGTAAATAAAATGTATATCTTAATTTTTTTGGTACTAGCCTGTGAGATGCTCTTCATTCCGAAGGCATTTTACAATAAAATTTTATATAACCGGTAAACCATGAAAACTCGCTACCCAAACGATACAGACCTCTTCAAAATACATTTATTTCAAATCACGTTTTGATAGCATCAGCCATTTCGAAGTTATACGTTATTAGTTGTTTGATTCGCAAGGCCTGATTATTAGAATACAAATGTTTTAGGGTTCATAAAAGAATATATTTGAGAGCAAGGCTTTCACGTTTCGTGCAGAAAATAGTTATTGTTTCTCCGTAGAAAATGTTTCATTCCATTATTATACAGATATTCACTTTGTATCAACAATGGGTTTGAGAAAATTGCCGGGGTGATGTCATATGAAAACTTTAAAAAGTTTTTGTTCAATAAAATTGGAATACAATGTATTTTTTGACAGTCTCACTGTCGTTAAACACACTTTTTCTGGCGTATAGAAAATACGCGGATTCCTTTGTGGAAGAAATAAGAAAGATTCTTATTCTTACAAATTCTTGTCGTATGCGCAGCCGCTCGTGAACCCACTGATGCACCTCTTTATGGGAACAACATTTCTTTCCTCCCACCGCCTCTTTGAGAAGTCCAAACGTGTAGTAATTACCAGACTTAGGACTTTAAGGATCCCCGCGGGAGAGCACAGAGAGATGCTACGCGACGTAATACAACCTACTGCATCATGCGTCAAAACGCTCAGGGCCACACTGCACGCGCTGCCGTTAGTGGCAGAGTGGCGGTGTTTGGGGACAGTGATTTGTTCGCTGACACTGCAGAACATACAGAGGCCGACGGAAGTATTCGAATAATACAACGCGTAACACTGCACGTACTATAAATACTGTAATATTTGTTTGGCAGCGTTGAATTGTTAAACATGTAAACATTAACCTTTTGTGTCTCGGGAACAATATTTAAAATACATCTTTGCATATATTTATTACAAAATCTGTACTGTATTTGTTCTATTGCCCCTCTTATTGGCGGGCATAAGTATTCGAACGTACCCATCGAACAGAGGAAAGATGGTTGGACGTACGCTACACGCCCCTACCACATAGCAGTTGTGTTTATGTTATGCCTCGAGACAGTGTGCTCTTTTATTCAGCCGATTGTGAACTCACAAGTAATATGGACGTAAAGGTAAGGAGACAAAGGTGGCAGAGAGGAATATTGTGATAAATATGTAAAATCAAAACAAATCTTTCTCTGAAGTTGCCAAAACCATTAACAGAAGCAAAACTACAGTGTTCTGCATAGTTCAACGCTTCAGAAAGACAAATACTGTTGTAAATAAACCTAGAAATGGCGCTCCTTCTAAACTCACCACCAGAGACAGGAGGCAAATAACATAAATGGTGAAGCAGAATCCGGGAGTCACTGCATCTGAGATTAGAGGATGCCTTGAGCAATATTCTGGCACTGTGGTTCACACCAGAACAGTTGAACGGGTTTTAAATAGTACTGGGTACAATGCCCGCGTTCCTAGGAAGAAACCATATGTTAACAAGGTGAATGAGAAAAAGCATATAGAATTTGCTAAACAGTATGTGGTGAAACCAACAGAATTCTGGGATAAGGTTCTGCTTGGACGAGAGCAAATTGTGCTTATACAAGAGTGATGGATGTCTTAAAGTGTGGAGACTGCCAAATACAGAATGGGAACCTAGAACATAGTAGCTACAGTGAAACATGGTGGCTGTAGTGTGATGGTATGGGGCTGTATAGCTTCACCTGTCTTTGGGAAACTGGTGTTCATAGATGGTATCATGGACAAATTTGAATATAAGAGGATTCTTGAAAACAATCTTAAAAGTGTGCAGACAAGCTAGGATTACAGCATGATTATTACTTCCAGCAGGACAATGATCCGAAGCATACTGCTGAAAGTGTAAGGCTTTGGATCGTGTACAACACTCCTCACACTTTGAAGACACCGCCCCAATCTACAGATTTAAATCCTATAGAGAACATCTGGAAGGAATGCGTGGAGCGTGTGAGGAAGCATCACATCAGAAGCAAGGACCATCTGAAAGAACTTCTTCAGAGTAGAGAAATATGGACTCTGTAGTCGCTAAACAACAATACAATGTCCAAACGATTGTCAGCTGTAATTCAAAGAAAGGGAATGATAACCAAATACTAGCTGTCCTCTGTTCGAATACTTATGTCCAGATACAAAGTAACCGTTTTATTTCTTCTTGTAGTGCAAATTAGTTTAAGTTGCTATTTATGAGTTTATATGTTTAATGGAAGACTTAAGTTTATTTTGTACTAGTTATATTTACATATGCTTAATCTGTGTAGCTTTAAAATAATATAAGTAAAAAGTATGTTTACGTTCGAATACTTATGTCGGCCTTTGTAAATGTCAGAAGCACCTAAACGCGCGGTGGACGAAGAGTTAGCAAGGGGTGGTATTTTCACACAGAAGGGAGAAAATACCCAATGCAGGGTATGCTATGTACAAATTAAGGGCACTAAACCCAAATGGCTGAGACAGCACTGCAACACCAAGAACCATCAAGCAAGGATTTCAGCAAGATCAGAGGTCAAGGAACAAGTGTAACTTCACCGTCTCAGTCCTAATTCTTTCAGGACTTGTATAAGATGATGGTGTGTGCAAATATACCAATGCACACAGTAGAAAATACACGTTTTAAGCAGTTCATACAAAATTATACTAAACGAGATCCTCTTTCTGAAACAACTTTACTTAAATGAGAATTACCACAATGTTATGATGTCATATCGCCTATACGAAAAAGAATGGGTGAAAATAAAATATGAATTTCTATTAATGAAACCGAAGATGCTGTTGGTAGGCGTGTTACAAATGTCGTCGTGGGAACGCTATTGCCAGACAAACCAGGAGAAGCATTTTTATTAACGTCAGAAATTAGTGCAAAGGTGAACCATGTAACAAAGTTTCAGAACATGTATCCTAACATGCTGCATTTGACCTATCTGACGCACGGACTCCATTGTGTAGCCGATGAAATTCGCAGAAGTTACAGTGATGTAGATAGTTTCATTGCAAACCTAAAAAAGATAATTTTGAAAACTCCAAGCAGAAAATGTAAATTTAAAGAAATGGCGCCTAACATCCCTTCACCTCCTCAGCCGGTACCAACTCGCTCGGGCACCTGGCTAAATGCCGCTGTGTATTATGCGGATCATTACTACATAGTTGCTGAAATTCTTAGTGTGTTAGATAACGAGCATAGTTCTGTAGTACGAGGTGCTCAGTCCCTAATTTCAAGCAAATTACACGAAGATTTGCTCGTCATCAGAAACAGTCGTTCAGACCTGTCCTAAACCATTGTTCCGCTAGAAAAGAGAGGTAATAAAATGTTTCATGCCATAGGGCCCATAGAAGAATTAGCTCAACAGATAGACTCAGCGGCTGCTGGACCTGTCAGGGATAAAATAAAAAACAAAATAATCGACGATGGCAACTGATGCATGGGCAGTATGAGGACGAACATTGTGTTGTAAAATGACACCTTTGCGTTTCCCATTCACTCAAACAGAATTACAGCAATTACGACATCGTGAAAAGAATTGTCGTACCTACTTTTATAAAGGCATTTCTGTAAAATTTTACCCCAACCATTGAGATTTATTGGTCTGCAGTTTCATTTTGAATGTTGGAAACAACACCGGAAGTCTCCAAGCAATCGATTTCATGATTCCTTGAGATACACGAAGAAAAACGTAAGCATGGGAAGATCACAACTTTTTCATATATATAATCTTAGTCTGTGTAGCCTTACGCTAATTAAGCGCTGGCCTTACGAGTTTAAGTTGTAAAATGAATAGAGTCCCAGAGTGGTGATTTTAAGATTGGGTGAAACAGCTTCGTGCCAGTAGTTTTACACACATGTAAAATAAATCTTACAGGCGTAAATTCCTGCTTTGCAGCGGTACTGATTGTGATCTGATGTGATTGTTAACAATTGACACCATCAATAATTTAATTAATAATCTCTCCCCCAAGTATTACTATTACCTCAAGAAATAAGCTTTTACACCAGCACAAATATCAGTTGTGAAATCCAGTACATTGAGTTTGCAAAGCTGTAACTTTAAGTACCAAATAAAGAATATTGTAATCAAGATGAAATGCATTAGACGGGCTTGTTTAACGATTCAGACATGTTTTAAGCTAAATCTCAATGTAAAGTCATATAATGTGATGATATTGATATTTATTTAGTTTCACTACAACGACTAACATCTAACAAGCACTGTTATAAATCCTGTCCAAATACAAGAAATTGCTGACCCAAGATTTACTCGCTGACTCAGGTCCCCTGACCACAAGCATTTGGTTTTCCTGAGCAGCTAGGTGGCATTTCTTCTTGACCTTCGCTTCTTTTGCCCTAATCCACTGTTCTCGTAACTTATATAAGAATTCTTCTACATCTATTTTTCTTTTCACCCATCCCCGTTAACATGCGTGACGCCACTACCTCTTTGCTCACACTATCCCATTTCTTATCTCATTTTTCTCCTTGTTATGTGCTTTACTTTGGAAAACTGAAAACATCCAGTTTCTCTTCTTTTGGCTCTCCTCAACATACTAATTTGTGTTCGGCATAATGTTGCCACAGGGGCTGATTTTTACAAGGTTTTTGACAACAAGGCTGAAAAAAGATTACCATCTGTACTGAACGATGGATCACCATTTATCCACTGTTTAAGAAGTACGCTTCTGTTGCTTCTCTCTTTTGGCATGTTTGCGTAGGAAACTGATCTATGTGTGCACTTGAAACACTGCTTACAGAATGGGCTTTCCATTCGATCATTTGTCAATCCATTGAAATATCATTTAGCTGGTCTTTGCTACTCGTCCTTGAGCGAAATGTAAGACTTTTCCATCCGTGGACGGAGAGAATGATCTCGACCCAGGTGAGACATACAAGAGACCCAGACTTGTGCTAGGACCCCCATAAATTCACACCTCCTTATATTGCTACACTATACTCCATCTTTACCTTAACCAATTATTCACTTCGTTAACAAAATACCACCATTCACCCACCGTCATTACCTAACCCAAACCCTCACTATGCCAGTAAGGGACCTTGTCCCGGTATGGCAAGAGTCGAAGGACCCTCCTCTGCGGAGGAGGACACTCCAACGACCACAAGGCTGCTGCTGCTGCTGTACAGCAGTAAGAAACTTCTCTTCGCCGAAAACTTCACGTTGAAACCAACAAATGCAAAAGCTGATGTCACAAATTACAAGCAGAAGAAATTGGCTGAAAAAGCAGTTTTAGGCACTAATAAGCAGAATAGGCACAAAACTTATGAAATACAGTCTGATTTTTAAAAGAAGATACGTGAAGGTAATCTTTTCTCCACGTGAGGTTCCGCAATGTTGCCCAACAGTAGATAGGAAGTAATGCAGATATCCCCTTTCTTTATCCTCTCAATACTTGAAACATAGACAAGTGTTCGAGCTATCAGAGTATGTAACTTACCAGTGTAACCAATCTGGCAACCTTTGTTGACATTACCATAGCAAAGACCTTCCCCTCTTACCTTTCGCGTCCCTTGCTTGATGACCTTCACGTATCTTCTTTTAAAAATCAGACTGTAGGCATGTATAGGCACTATAAAACTAAGAAATTAGGCTAATAATTGTAGGAAACGTTCTTATAACTTAAAAGCCTACTTTCTGAACAAAGGAATAAAAAAGGCAAATAGGGCAAAATCTACTTCCTAGCCATGACTAACATGACCAATGTTGAGATTTACGGCTGTTTAAAATATAGCATACTACAGCAAAGTAAGTTTTCGGGGAATGAGACGGAGGGGGGTTGGAGAAGGTTCCTACACCCTTCGTCGACAGGTTTATGACACCCCATGTCAGTTCAGTTACAGACCATTCAAAAACATTCTCATCGCTTCTACATTTGTGGATAAACCTTCTCGGTTTTAGTGCACAGAGTGAATAGGGCGCAAGGTTTTTAACGGTTCTGCTCCTTGTGTAGCATGCGTTCTGTTTCACACATTCGCTGTCCTTGTCCCACTGTGTAAGGGTGGTACATTGCTCTCAGGGACTTACTTGTGTTGGTGGACAGTACCTTTACACGGCTGTTTTGCATCACAGTGGCTTCAACGGCTATAGTAGACTCGGATGTTACAACGCGGTTGCCTGACCCAGGCGCATAGTGCCTGTTACAGAGATGTAAGGTCATTTCCGAACGTTCTACTCTACTCATACGCTTACTGCAGTGAGAGACACGTATTACCATACTGGACCTTCATTCGCCGGTGGATTTCAAGAGGTTTCGTACTTCACTGCTCAGAAAACACGACAGAACGCTGTTTTTCCTAGGAGCGCGTTGCAAGTGGGGTAGTTATTTTGAACTGACATTGTGGTCGTATTCCTTGTCTGCAATATGCTGCTTCCTGTTGTGTATTCGGTAGGCATAAGTTCTATCTGCAAAAAGAAACCTTTTGTTAATTAAATGTATATAATTTGTAATTAAAGAGCACAGTAAGTCCAGGTTTGGACTCTAGACACCTGGACCTAAGCTCGCAGATTAATATATGGTAACAGTCTCCCAGCTTACAGAACAGTGGCGCGAAATATCGATTTTAACACCAAAGATCTACATTCGACTCTCTCGCGTAACTACAAAATTAGGATAAAAGCAAATCAGAATACGATAAAGGCATATATTTTTCAAGAACTTTTCAATTTCAAAAAAGAGCGTGCCTATGCCGTAGTCTTCCTCAGACAACACTAGAGTTGTCAAATTGCTTACAGCCTCATTCTCTGACAGGAATACAGTATTTGATGTAGACAGTAGATCTATTTATGACATCGTGAGGTACCATGTGCTACTGCTCCTCTTAAGCCTACAGAGAGCAGAACACCCACCAGGCTACCTTTTCAGAGGTCTCCACTGTGTAGAAGAGCTGCTTTGATAGGTATTTCTCATTTATCTGACAACATTGTGTATTGTGCAGAGTGATCACAAGTCCCAATACCCCCTATCGGCTGGACTTACGGCCCGCCTGTGAGCCTAGGTGGTAGCATGTTTGCCTCCTCTCAAGAGGTCCCGAGTTCTAATCTCGGCAGCGTGAGTTATGTGGATAAGGTTTTTTCGGGTTTTTCCCTTATCCTGAAAGATGAATGACGGACAACTCTAAGCTCTATGAACCCTGGATTCATTTGGGCATCATTTCACCCATTGTCCGATATGACAACTTTGGAGGACGCTAATTAAAAAAAAAATTATGTACATATGCGTAGATTGTCGCATTGTATTAATGTGGGACATGACAGGCAATGTTGATGAATGTGGCCATTCTTGTTAATTATTCCAGGTTATCTGTGTGTGCGCCATCATTTTCATTACAGAGTATAATTCTTTTCCACGAACAATGTGAAATTCCCCCTCAGTACTGCTGGCGTGATGACAGTAAATGTACGTCGTCCTTAATTTCGTCGACTTTCTTGTAACGTGTGCCAGTAACCTATTTAATGTAATCCTCTGTAATGCATTGTTGCAAGATTACAAATCAGGACGAGTTGGGGACTCCAAAGCGTAGGCAAATGGACAGAAGGACGTACAATTATTTATCAGGAGATTTCTGATTTAGATATTCTATAACGGCAATGGCTTAATGGGATGGTGCTCCATCTTGCTGGAACAATACACGACAGAGCAGTCTATGATCTTGCAGATGTGGAATAACGCGCTCAGTAATATTGTGAGATATGCCATTTGATTCACAGCACCGTTTAAGAAATCTGGGCATATCAATTGGGTTGCAGGTATTACATGTGGTGGACTGTTCAAGTACTTCAGAAAGATGTGGCTTTTCTTCACTCCAGAAACAAATGTGTATTGAGTTTTCACTGCCATATATTGCACACTTTCCCCTTTGAATGAAGAGATGTAAAGACATCGAGCATTGGCTCACGAGCCTGTGATGTTAATGCATATCTTTATCATTCAATTCTTTTACAGACGAAGGTTTAAATCCATTTAACTTTAAATCCTTCTGTATATGTTTTTGTAATGTGGAGTATATAACTATAACCACTTACTAATGAACTTTCTTGGCGAACTTCTGACAGAATCTGCAGTCCCGACACGCATTTCCAGTTGTGTTGGTGGTTGTCCTGAGTGGGACTTACGATTTATGCAACAAGTTGCAAAGAACTTCTTCTCCCACCGTAAAAGTGTTGGTTTTGGTGGAAAAGGTTTCTGAAACCTTACAGTGAAATACTGAATGTATCTCATTGATTTTCTTGCACGGGGTCGTTCGTGAGCTCTCGTGCTCATACGATCAGTTCCTCCTTGGTGTAAGTGAACTCGTTAGCCGTGATTTAAGCGATCTAATATACAGCAGGTAAATGTTCTTAGTGATCATCCTGTATATGATACTAGCGTGCATAAAATGTTCACATTCCTCTAACATTTACATGACTTTTTCTACTCGCTATCGTGTACTTTATATATCACTAGCTGACTAATTTTCATATTTACTTCCAATCAGTCGCGACTAATCTTTAAAAAAAATAATTCCATTAAACATTTCATCAGAGGTACAACAGGGTTAGAGTAAATTGAATCGTTAGGCGATGCCTAAAAGTGGGTCTCCAAATGCTGATCTTAATAATTTTAGAAAAATCCCCACTCCCAGCCGGGAATCGAACCCGGGACCCCTCACTCGTTACCTCACTAAGGCGGCCCGGGTTCGATCCCAGGCGACCGCAAAGTGAGATTTGTGGTGGACAACACGGCGCTGTGAAGTCCTACCTGCCGGGCCCACTAAACAGAAATATTGGAGAGCAAGAGAGCTAATGGCTTCATTGCCAACGCCTAGCATTTGAAAACAACACGGCGCTGGGGCGGGTTTTCTCCGGGACCTCCGGTTTCCCCCGCCATCTCATTCCACCGGTGCTCCATCTTCATCTTATGTATCATTAGTGTCACCGCCTGCGGTGCCGTATGTAGTAAAAGCGGGCATTAAACACTACACATTTCACTCGTTAGGCCGGCGCTCTACCGACTGAGCTACGGAGCCAACCCCAATTTCTTTTCATAACATCCCAACTGACAACTGAATATCAGCTACAACACTTTAAAAATGAACTGTTGAAAATTAAAACCAGTAAGAACAGATATTTCTGAAATGGCTGGGTAGATGTATTTGAAATAAATAGTGTGTTTTAAAGAAATCTAAAGTTTTTGGGTATCTTAACTAATTACACAGAAATGTACAACATTCCTTGTAGGCGAAAAGGATTTCAAGGCCCATTTCCAGAAGATTCAAGACATGTATTTTATCATGTAGATAGCGATACCTATATATAAATCTTTAGAATCTTTTTAAAGAGAATCTAAAATGTCCAAAAGTTAATGTAAATTGTAGCTAGGAGTAGGGATACTTCCTTGAAAAACTTCGTATTGTTGCATCCTTGAACTTAAATACCAAGTATGATGTTTACGGAGCTATCCTTCGTGAGTTCTATTCAAAATTGTACAGAATTTAATATGAATATATGAACAGAGAAAACAAAAATGAAGGCATTTAAAGGTGTTTGCCCAGTTCGCTCCAAGATCGTGCTGGAAAATAAAATTCTGGAATAAGTATCATTTCATTTTCTTGGGTGCAAAATAGCATCAATGAAGTGGATATATATGGAAAGGTTAAATAAATTTAACTATATCACTGGAACATTAACGCGGACATTAGAAAGCAAGGCAAGACTAGAATCGATAAACTGTGTAAATGCATGGCAATACCTGCAGTCCCATATGGATCTGAAACTTGGATAATACAAACTGATACCGAAATTATGGTTTGCCAGAAGCAAAGAATCATAATAGTTGTCAAAGGAATGTTGGTTCTTTGTTACAAGGGCAAGGCCAGTTGAGTTGGGGGAAAGTGTTGTAACAAAGGCAATATAAGAAGCAGTGTCCTTAGCCCACTTGACGTGTATGAATAGGGAATTCTTTGGATCATTTACAATAGCGACAAAACAGCCACAAAGGGATTTTGGTTGAAAAGGAGCTTCCTGAGAGTGAAAGTTAGATATACACACACGCGCAGCTGTGGTGAGGCAGAAGGGTCTTCGGCGTCAGGCCGATGAGAAGAGTCTGAGGCGTGAAGCCTATTAGAGCGGTCAACTTGTTCTGTCTTGAATATTTGTCGGGTCATCAAAATTTATCGAGTAATAAACATTCTGCAGTCAGTAACTCTAAACAGAGATTGTTAACCCTTGGTCGGCCACTTTCATTTCGATGTTTTAAAAGAAGAAGCAGTAAATAAATAAGTTGGAAACGGGCATTCCAGTGTTATTAAAATCTCCTTCTCACACACATCCACGCATACCCTGAGAGAAACCTCATTGCTCGCCGACTTACTTGCACGCCATTATTTTATAGTTACAAAACCAACACTTGCAAAAAAGGGAGCAGCAGAAATGAGACTGTTGAGAGCTATGGCAGGATATACAAAATTAGACAGTAGGACAAATGTAAGTATTCGTGAAAAATTAAAAAAAAGTAGAGGAACTAAATAATATAGTTAAGAAACCAAAGAAAATTGGAAGTTTCACTTAGAATGCCCAACAGTAGCACACCTAAAATAGCCATAAATTACAAGCCACAAGGTGGAAGGAAACCAGGAAGACTCAGAAACGATAGTATAAACTATTTGGAGCCGGAACCGTCTGAAGCCCAAACCTTGAAGAAGAGGAGGAAGAACAACTGTTAAATGATGCGCGTGCGGCTAGGTTTTCCTAAGCCTATCCCTGTTTTAATTCAAGGGGCATCAAAATATATATGTTTAGTAACATCTCTATCAATTTTTTGTGGTATGCAATAGGTTCTCTTGTTTATTGTATGTAGTAAAAAAAGTGAAAATGCTTTGGATTCAGGGAACATCAAAATATACATTTCCGGTGAAATCTCGATATGTAATTTTTGAGTAGATTACGATTCTTCTACTTACTGTAAATATAGAGTAGAGGAAGTAAAACGCTTTTGCCTGGGGAAGGGAGTTCCAGAAACGTCAGAATCTCTAGTTACGTGGTGAGGAAGTGAAATGACTGCAGCATTTCATATTACACTCTTTTCCAAAATTCGGAAGACTATAGGGGAGAAGTCAAGCAAGTGGAAACACAAGATTTGAATTGCAGGTTTAGAAAAAAAATCCTTACTAGACTTGGTATCTCAGCTAGTGTCTTATTTTAGTCCACATACGCGGTGGAAAGTGCATCATCATTCTTCGCGTTGATGAAGCTTATGTATTTTTCAGCAGAGGTCGCACTTTCAGCTTAAGGACCATATTCATAGTAAAGGTGAAAGTTCACGTCTCAACTGTTTTACAAGATTTCCCAGCTGTATTGTGTGAGGGTGACGGGGCGCCTGTCTATTGATCTGAAGGGGTCGATACACATGGCGGGGGGTTGGTTACTCCTACGTGGCATTTCATTTAATTATACTCCGGGCTAGAAGTAGTTAAGGTGTTCTGTTTTTTACTTTTGTGTTGTGTGGGGTCATTATGCTACGTAACTTACCATTGTAAATAGGTAATTATGTCCCACAGCAGTGTTATATTCATAATTGCCGTATCTTATAGAAAAAGGATGGAATCATTTTGTGATATTTTTTCTCTTTGAACACGAAGATGAAAAAAAATTAAACATTATTAAATATAGAACAATTGTTATCTGAATTTATATTTACTTACCACATTGTTTGCTATATCACATTCTAACACCTGGTCAATTCTTATCGGTTTAACACGCCGGATAATAAATTAAAAGCAGGGAGAGAAACTAACGGTCTCATTTGCGAAAATAGGAAGACACTTTGATTTTTTTAGCTATGGATACCGAATTATTTCATGATTTCTTTCTTTCAGTTTACTTTAAGAATACATAAGATGTATCCGTATCGTGGGCAGTTTTAATATGACACTCTTGAAAATTGTCATTACTGCCATAATCATCACTGTGTACATTTGAATTATTATATTAAAAGAAATGTATAAACTAATGAAAGGGTTTCAATATTCATAAAACATTCCACCATTTAAATTGAAAGAGAGAGCAACATCTACCAAGGTTCTGGCACAAAGAGTGTGAAAAAAAAAAAAATATACACGTCCCCATACTAACCTTTAGATATATGGAAAATTTTTATTTTTGATCTTCTCAAAATGGCTGTAATGAGTTTTGTGTATTTAAAAGTCAGATTAAAAACCGCATTCTGCCAAGGCTAACTGCTAATTTGCGAACAATTATTTCAGAAACTATACAAGGCATCGGCTGAAATGTTTACAGATGCATGCATCCATCTTTATGATGTAAATTTTATTGAGACAGGATTATTTTTAATTATCATATATTTCTATCAAATATGTCACATTTTTTAAACTAACCATGTTAGTAAACACAGAAGTAAGTCCACAACACCTAGAGGTTGCTTTCGTTACTCTAAAATGTAATTTAGCTACGTTCAGTAGTTTTTGAAAAACTAAGGACGTTTATTATGGAAAATAACATTCACAGAAAAAATTGTTCAGAACAGAAATGGCGAAAACAAACTCGCGAAGAAGGAACTCGCATCACTTGAGCACGTATAAACTGTCATACTTAACAGTACTAGCACTTTGAAGTATTATTATACGCACAATTAAAAAAACAATTTCAAAGTCATAAGATTGCATAAACTAAAAATGGTATCTCCCTGTAAGATACACTTGCCTGTTCAGTAGAATGTCTATTTTATGGTAAAAGCTTAGAAGACCTCTTTATTTCGAATGAACTTTGCATAACTTTCTGTAACTGGTAAATCACAAGAGATGGACACAATTTCTCAGATGCATTTTTGCTTTGTTTAATGGTTAATACAGCAAATACAGTCAGCGGACTGAAACTTTCAAAAATTGTCTCTAGGGTATTTGATTGGATCAGTTGACAAGCTTTGCATGAGAGATAGCTGTAACCTTGAAGAAGGGTTCTGCGCTAATTTTAGGTCAGTGTATCTTTTGGATTGCTCGGAGTGACATGCGAATCGCAGTCGGGCACAATGACTTTACGCGTGTACAACGTGTCGCTATGCTGGAAACAGGTCAGGCTTTGAGGTCCTATGAAAGATGTTTAGAGAGCTGGAGAAGGTTGTTTCCAAATGATCCGACATCAGGTGAAACTACCGTTTAGGACCTTGTGCCCCGATTTCGTGATACAGGCTCCGTGGATGATGGACGACGAAGTGGTAGATTTCGTTCATGATATCGAGCAGCTACTTGTTACCTCGGAACCAAATTGTTAAGACGTTTGGCATAACAAATTTGATCATCAATTAGCTCTCACACAAAATGCTCCTAAGGTGGCCAAACTGCACCTGTATCGTGTTAAAGTCGTCCAGGAGCTGCGGCCGCTCGACCTGAAACGTCACCATGGATTCTTTCTTCCACACGAGCCATTCTGGATAAGAATTTTTCACGGATGAGGCGTGACTCCAATTAAATGGCTACATTAACTCCCAGAACACTAGAATTTGGGCATGTCTTTCATGAAGATCCGCTTCATTCAGAACAAGTCGGCATTTGGTGTGCGGTATCGCGAAGGATTGTTGGGGCCCTTCTTCTTTGAGGAAACAGTCGATGGTGTAGCAGTATGCTGGAAGAGGATGAACGTTGGTTTCATCAGGATGGTGCCCTTATCATAATGCAAATGAGACCATGGAGATGTAATATTTATGGCATCCATGTTCCCCGATCTTACCTCTCCATATTTCTTTCTGTAGGGTTATTTGAGGGAAAATGCGAATAGTGGCAACACACTCGCTAGAATGACTCAAAGACGCAATTTCTAACTCTTTTGCTGAAATAACATCAGCAACGTTAAAAACGTGTCACGGAACATGCGTCGACGAATGGAATTATGTTTGCAAGAAAAGGTGATCATTTTTTGCATTTGCTGTAAAACATTAATGTGGAAAGTGTTGTGCAAAATGTGTAATGTATTTGTAAGAAAAATAGTGACGGTTTTCAGCGGCTGCTGTGAACTGCGACGTCGCAAAAGTAATACGCGCAAAATGGTTTGCTGACGTATCAGTGTACTTACTATTCTCAGAGACTGCAGAATTCTAAAAAATGGAATTAAAAATTTGTTTCAGGTACAGGGTGGCGCACGAAATGTCATACATTGAAATTGTGTAATAAATATGTTAATTGCGGGTTGGCAACGCTGGAATGATGTGACAATTAGCCGTAGTTCGTGAATGGTTCAGCAGATTGTCAATATCGCGCATGCGTGATTCCACCACTTCGGCTTAGTGAAATGGCGGATAAAAGCCGGTTGACGCTAGAACAAAAAGTGAAAACTGTGTTGTTTTACGCGGAGACGAAGAGCGTAGCAGAGATGTAACGACGTATTCGTGTTCATTTTCGTATGAGGTGGGTCCCTTGCAGACAGACAGTGTATAGACTAAACATACAATTTGAAACTGACGGCCATATTTAGAGCAAAAGCGATCTCGTGTCAACACAATCCATACTCCAGAGAATATCGAGGCTGTGAGAGTGGCTTTGACACGAAGTCCCAGGAAATCCACGAGACGAGCTTCGGCCGAAATGGGCATCTCACGTCGTTCGCTTCAAAGAATACTTCATGTTGACGTGAAATTTCTCCCATACAAAATGACAGTGTTGCACAAACTGGCGGAACATGACAAGGTACGGCGAATACAGTTAGCGACTTCGGTTCTTGCAAATGATACCGTGATTCGTAATACATGGTATTCTGATGTGGTTTACGTTCATTTGAATGGTACCGTCAATAGGCAGCATATCAGATTTTGGGCACGAGAACCTCCTGGTGTTGTATTATACACGAGATTGAAAATTACGGAGAAAAAGTTAGTGTATAGAGTGCCATATCCAGCCATGGAATGTGCGCGCTACTTGGACATGTTGCAGAACTGTTCTTCCGCAACTTTATGCAACAGGGTTACCAATGGTGTCTCAATGGAGCTCGTCCCATACAGCAAACGTTATTCTGGATTTCCTGCACCAACATTTCGGGCTCCGTGTGATGTCTCATCGATATCCTGAACGTTTTCAGGACTGTTCAATATGGCCGCCACACAGCCCGGATATCAATCCATGTGATTATTTCTTATGGGGATATTTGAAGGAGAAAGTCTACCGCAACAAACCACACACTCTAATGCAACTGCGGGCGGCTATCACAACTTTTTTTTCCAGGGAATAACAGAAGACATGTGTCGTAGAGTGGTCGGAAACGTCACAATTCGTCTCGAAGAGATGGTACGTCAACATGGTGGACATATTGAACATGTACTGCACGCTCACTGAACATACACATTCTGATGATTAATGTAAGGAAGATATTGACATGCTTTGGTTATTAAAAGTTGTATCAACAATTTTCAATGTATGATATTTCGTGCGCCATCCTGTATGTAAAGGTGTGTGTAACAAATGTGCACAGTTTGTATTATTCAGTTTGTATTAATAATAAAACTGGATTAAAAAAAGTCTAGGTCTGGGAACTTTATGAACACTCTGTATATACGACTGTAAAATTCGTTGCCTAAGATTTCTAGTGAAATTCATATGTTCAGGCTCCTGGATTAAAACAAGTTATTTTTACTAACGGTTTCTGTGTGTGTGTGTGTGTGTGTGTGTGTGTGTGTGTGTGTGTGTGTGTGTGTGTGTGTGCGCGCGCGCGCGCGCGCGCGCGTGTGTTCGTGCGTGCGTGTAAACTGAGCTAAAGTTGGCATTTTAAGTCAAAGATATGACACCTGGATTTTCAATAAAATCACCCTCTCCATGTCAGACTTTACGTGGAAAAGAGTTCTTAATCTTTCATTTTCTTAAAAATGCCTTTGATTAAAGTTTTTAACAATTTGCGTGACAAAATATGTATATTAAATGATTTTTGCACAAAATGTAGATTTAGTTAAAGTACACGATTTATGTAAAATGAAAAGTATTGAAATTACTTTTTTAATTTGTCTTCCAACGTTAAGTCATATTGGACGATGAATGAAATATGTGAAATGCTCAAATCAGGGTACATAGAGCTTAGTTACCCATCATTGGTATTCCAGGAAAAGAGAAAAACCCGGAAAACCCCTTATCCAGGTAAGTTACCCCAACCGAGATTTGAGCTCAATGCCTCTTGAATGCGAGACAGACGTTCTACCATCTGCGCTATCGAGACGGACAAGCGATTAGTTTGAATATCTATGTGCTCATTGTTTGCTTTCTCTGCTGTTTATAGTTAGACAAAGTGTCGTATTTTGCTCAAAATTTCAATGCTCATAATTCATTGGATGTACATTTTGAAGTCCTGAATGAACAAAAAAAGTTTGTCTGAAAACAGTATTTGTGTCCGAAAACAGTAAAACTCCAGTATCATTCAAGGTTTCCACTCGAAGATTTTCAGCGCCATCCCCTCTCTACCCTTTACAACGAAAGTCTCATTATTGGGTTGTCTTAGAAAGGTTTGTTTAAGAAATTTGCAATGATGAAATGTATGCGTTAAATTTTCTGAGAAATCCTCTCATTATTTATGACTTTTCAAATAATGTTGTGGTATTGGCAGTTCCCGAGGTATTCGTTATTGGTTTGAAATGTTCCATTGTGTTCATGCCAAGAGTATGGACGCTTTTTAAAAATACGTCTCGCTTTAGTCTGCCTGGTTAGGGTGCAGCAAGAGCACCGTTTCATGGTAACAGGTGTTCTGTACCTGTCGCCATGTGAACCTGTGAATGGGATTTCATTCATTTCGACTTGGCTCTGGGGAAAATCAATACTGCAACTTAAAGGTGGCCCGGCGTGACCTGCCGTCTCTAAATCGTTGCAAATTACGCTGTAGATAGGACAAAAGACATCACTTACGTGTAGTAAGTAGACTTATATGTCCAGATAGATGGAACTAGAGATAATCTGAATTAACGAAAATCCGGAAATAAACTATAACCTACCAATCTATACAACATTTCAGGAATAAGAAAGACATGACTTTCTCTGATCTTGTAAAACTATTTTGTCAAACTTTTATTTCTCTTTTATTTACTTTATGTTAATCGAGATCTTATTGCTGATACTCTTGTAGGTGCAAGAGGAATACAGGAATAGAGTAGACTTTAAAGTGATAGTGAATGTTTTAAAGTCGGTCGCTTTGTAATGGCTTTAAAATGCCTTTCTTTTTTATGGTTAAGAGAGAACAAAGTTAATAACGCATTCCCGTTTGAGAAAAGTGTAAGTACTTGAAAACTGAAACCTATAAAAAAGCAAAGAATATATCGGAAATTGACCACTCTACAAGGAGTGGAGGGAGAGGGGGGGGGGGGAGATCGTGTTTTTAACAAGGTCCATATTTTGGGAGTGGTAAGATTTTGTGTATCTCTTACGGTTTACCAATTCTGCAAGTCAGCCAGAATGTAGAGAACTTCTGATATACCATAAAATATACCTACCTTTACATTTTGTTTTCACAAAAATATCTTAAATACATGGCATTTTAATCGAAATGTTAAGAATGTTTAGAAGATCAAAATTTTGGAAAACTGTTCGATATAAAGGGTAGTTTGGGGTGAAGAATTTTCTTGGAATTCATTGAGTTGTATCCTTGGAAGATGAAATTAAACACCAACACTATCATTGCCATGGATTTAATTTTCCTATCAGAGATTCTCATATTGTAATTTTTTCCTATTCAATTTAGTTACTGATCTTTGCAGTTCCACTTCATTTTCTGTTAATATCTAGTCAGCTGCAAAAAGTATTGAGTGTATATTCACATTGTTTACTGTTATCCCTTTTGGTTTAAAGGCTTCTTTACATTCTTCTGTAACTTTACGAGGATCGTTTGATAAGTCAAATTCCCATGAAGGAATGGACATTTTCGTTGGAACTTTTCGGGTAGTAGGCTTGATTATTCAAGATTGTATAGAAAGAATGTGCTTCAATATACGGTTCATTGTTGACAGCCATTTGAACAGGTCAGTGTGATAACTGCAATTGAAAACGGGGGGGGGGGGGGCACAGTTTCGTGATGTTGTTAAACATTTTCATTTGAAGGGCTGGACTGCCGCACAAACCAAAACTGAATTGAAGTTCACGCGTACTCTGCACCAACATTGAAGATCATTTACTTTTGGATTAGTGAATTTAAACGTAGTCGTAGAAGCACCGAAGATGAATCGCGGTCTAGTCGCCCAATTGAGGTCACGCTACTGAACACCATTGCAAAAAATCCACGATCTGGTTATGCAAGACTGCCGAATCAAAATTCGTGAGATTGCTGAGGCTGTATGCATCTCAACTGAGCGAGTGCACAATATCCTGCATGAAAAATTGGCAATGAAAATTCTGTGTGCAAGATGGGTGCCGCGATTGCTCCCCGTAGACCAAAAGCGTATCCAAAAGAACAGTTCTACCGAGTGTCTGGCGATGTTTAATCCCAATCCGCAAGACTTTTTGCGCCGACATGTGATCGTGGATGAAACTAGGATCCATCATTACACACCAGAGTTCAAACAGCAGTCAAAACAATGGACAAAGGCTGGTGAAAGTGCACCAAAGAATGTAAGGATCATTTTGCCAGCTCGTAAGGTGATGGCCGCTGTTTTTGGGATTCTGAAGGAATAATCCACATACTTGGAAATAAAGGCAGAACCATAACTGGAGCCTCTTATACTTCGTTGTTGGATCGTGTGCAGCATGAGTTGACTGAAAAGAGACCGAGATTGAAGCGCAAAAAAGTGCTCTTCAGGATAATACGCCATGCACACATCAGCAATCGCAATGGCGAAAGTGCATGAGCTGGGCTTTGAATTAGTTCCTCATCCACGTTATTCACCAGACTTAGCCCCAAGTGACTTCTTCCTGTTCTCAAACTTCAAAATTTGGCTTAGTGGCAAGAAATGTTTATCAAATGAAGAATTGATAGTCGTCGTCAACGAGTATTTTGCATAATTTAAATAGGTTCCCTATTTTTTCCGGCGGGATGAAAAAGCCGTAACATCGCTGGACCAACTGTATAGGCCATCAATGGAGACTATATCGAGAAATACGTTGAGATGATCACGAAAGAAAAGTTATTCTTGGTTTTTTACCAGACTTATCAAACATCCTCGTATTGTAAACAAGCTGGGCGATAGTCCATATCGCTGTCTTAATCCTCCATCTCTTTAAGGATATTTTGTCTTGTATATATCTTAAATACATGGTACATTAATCAAAATAGAAGCATTTTGGATCAAATAAGAAATAGTTTAGGGTGAAGGGATTTTCTTCAAAATCTTCGTGTTACATTTTTGAAAGCTTCTGAACTTAAATACCAAGTTTGGTGTTTTAAACAATTTTGCGTTTTAACTTAGGCTGTTCACACTCCTCCTCCCCGCCCCGCCCGCCAGACACACTTGTGGGCGGATCTTTTTCTAGTAATTATTTTGGGATCACGGAGCTCACCTATTTCTCTTCGGGTGTCGTAATAGAGGCTCAATATAATAGTAGGCCTGCGTGGCTCATTTGGTTATGTGCTGGCCTACTGATCCCAAGGTCGCGGATTCAAACCTGGCCCAGACATATGGTTTTTAATTGTGTTAAAAGCGATAACTTTATGCTAATAGTAGATATCTTGATATGGTAAAGACAAAATTCTGGTACATTGGCGGCGTTGGCAATTGACAGCGTCTTTAGCAGACAAGATATTTATTTATTCAACATATTTGTTCGTTTTAGATCATTGTAAGATATAAGTGGTGGATTTTACTTTCCTTTTTGGTTTTTTCGCTCTTTTATGCTTATTCTGTTATTTTAGGTCATTTTTTAAAACCTTTTCTCTTCTTTACAATTTCAGATTCTTTTGATAATTTTAGTGCTGTTTCTCAGTTCCAGTCCATTACGCGGGAAATATTCACCTGGTGTTCTTTTTTTCATATTTAATGACGCTGTTTGTGCTTTATATTGACTTACAAGGGGCCATTGTCACTTGATGTATCAGATCAAGCTGTTACTTTTAGTGAAATCAGATAGAAAATGAAAATACCCATGTCTTGGCCCAAGTTTGACGAAGAAAAAATGATTAACAATTTCAATAATGACATACTTCCTTGCTATGCTATTTTTCTACTTTCACTTTCCTGATGCACACATTACCGGAAAAAGTTTGTTGTATTTGACTCATATGACTTTCTCTTCTATTGTACAATGGCTTATTTGTCTACCTACGTCATGTTAATCAAGGAATACCGGGAATACCTATCTTGGAAATGATTCAGCGTCCGTCCCGAGGAGCCACGGCAGTGCAGAGGGCAGAGCTGCTACACTTTACCGGTGGGAAACTCCCCTACAGTCAGAACAACCGGCATCCTACCCACCGTGGACCTGAAACGGCCCCACCAGACGGGGATCGCCCTATCGGAGGAGGAAGTTTTACCAAGAGAATATCATCCTGCCATGCAACGCTGAGACATCCGCCGACACTTCTACCCTCAAAGGGACCTCCATGTGAAATTATAATGCAGAGGAGCTGAAAGGATAGAAAATTCGGAGGATACATTAATCTACCAAGCATTCGCCTGGCGACCTGGGAAACACCGAATAAACCCATGGGTCAGATAGGCCAGCCACGAGAATCGAACCCGGACCTCCCGAATGCGGGTCACAGACGAAACCGCTTGAGCCATCCCTCTCAGCTTAAGGATATGTAATTTAACCAACACCATTAAATCCTGTGTTTTTTTAAATCACATTTTGAAAAGTTGCATCCTTGAAAGATCAGCTTAAATATAAAGTTTGGGATTTAACCAACTTTTCGCGTTTGAATGCTTTCACATACAGCATACGGAGACACGCACTCTCGTTTTAATGTTATTTTTTAATTCATGGGTCTTCAAAAGTGTATTTCCATTGAAATCTCTATTGAATTTTTGAATCATTGCAATTCTCTACCTACTGTCCATACGTGCTAGGGAAATTAAAAATGACAGATACCTATGGCAGATTTTCTCTTCGCTACTCGCATTCTTGGTTATCCTCAGCGAGATCCTGCGCGCAGGATGCTTCTGTGCAGGGCAATTGATTATCCTGTCGTAGGTGGCTGACGGAAGACAAACCATTCAGCCATTACAACTTACAGCATGGTGATTTTTTTTTTTTTTTTCCGTCATGTAAGGTCCCTATGGTAAAGTCGAGACACGAGCATTTCGTTTTCAATGTATTTTCACCATAACGAATCACAATTCCTATATTAGCACCTTTCAAATATGCAATCTATTTTGTTATAACAATTGCGTTTTAAGAGAGCTTATAATGATCGTCTTGCTTTCATATGTTATGTCAGATAACGTGTAGCAAAATATGCCAGCAAGAGATTTGTCTCCTAAACGGCTCTTTTAGGGGGGTTCGGTGGAGTGGGTTAAGGTAATAGAGAATCATTTAATACGTAATAACACCTTACAGCTAAATGTAATGATCAAGAGAGTAGAAAAGCAAAACTATTCGCCAAATAGTTCAGCAATAAATTGCATTGGACTAAACATAATGGTAAGCATTAGCAGCTTCATAGCCTGTTGTCCAATTGTATGTGTGTTCTATGGCTCATCAGATTTACTTTTTCTACTACTTACATATATATATATATATATATGCCTTTGAGTGAAAACAGAAACAAAACACCTGTTAAATATTGAAATTAAGATTTATGTTCAACATATTTTAAGGAGGAACACCAAGATTTTCAAGAAAATAGCCCATTCCAGACTACCCTTTACATGGACAATGTATGTGTGTGCGTATGTGTTCTTGTTTAAATTGTTTTAACGATGTTTAGGAATCTAGTTTAGGATACTTACAGGAAAAATAAAATGTATACCTTATTTTGTAGAAATAGCAGATGGAAGAACTTTTCATTTGGAAGGCATGTTATATAATGTTGTATAACTCTTAAACATTAAGAAATAGACAAAACACGTATAGATTTTTTTTAAAACCCTTAATTTGTCTTAATATTTCTGTGGCATTAGCCGTTTCCAACATAAACGTTGTTACTGGCTTTAATTTTCAATACCTTTTGCCAACTTTAAACGTGCATTCCTTATTACATTTCTTAATATTTCGGAAAAGATTATGTGGTTTCTAGGCCCCTGTACTGACGTGGTTATAAACTTCTGTCTCTCTAGTATCTTCAGCAAAATGTGCAGTAAAACAATCTGAAAACGTTTATCTCAGTTAACAGAGAATAGATAGAAAATAAGCTTTCTTAAATATAGTTTGTAGAAGTTATTTATAAATAAACTATGGTGAGCAGAGAAAGTTTTGATCAGATTTCTGTTTCCTTAAAGCGAACAAAAAGTTCGTACTTGATTTTCTTAGGGATACAGCATAAACTTCGCGTAAGGAATATATAGCTACCGTAGTAACCGGACCGTTATTGGACAGTTGACTGCGTATTGCGTGAGTAGACAGTCGGATGTTTTTTGCCCGGCATGTATCTACGCCAGGATATTGATCTTTCTCTGTCTAGACTGCAGCCAGCCGGTTGGCGTGGAGGGAACAAGTAAAACGCTCGGTTTCATACACTCGCTCGCGTTTTGCTGTCAACCTTTCAAATTATTTGCATTAGTCCAGGGATTTCATTCAGAAGGAGAATATTCTAAACAACAAATAATTACTTGTCATAGGTAGAATAAGTAATATATTCTGTAGGGTGTCAGTAGGTATACACGTTTTGAGGTAACCTGAACCTCTCAAAAATGTATTGTTAGGAGCATTATATATATACTGTGTGTGTGTGTGTGTGTGTGTGTGTGTGTGTGTGTGTGTGTGTGTGTGTGTGTGTGTGTGTGTGTGTGTGTGTGTGTGTGTGTGTGTGTGTGTGTGTGTTTCAGAGAACATAAATTACTATGAAATGTGTTAGATTCGCAGCATTCCCGCTCTTTTACTAACCTTTTATCAAAACTTATTTTCCTGTCTTTCACGTTCGGCGAGATAAACGTTCAAACATCTCATTGTTGATATAAGAGGATATAATGAAATGATAGTCAAATCTGTAAAAGCCGGATCAGTAATAAGTAGGGAGCGGATATATAGGCACTAAAAATGTGCAAAATAGGCACTTAAACAGGCACTAAACATTTGCTAAGTAAACACTTAGAAATACACAATTTTAGTAAAATTGATCTTAAAATGCTTTATAACAAAATGACAAACATCGCAACATATGCTGCAACAAATTCGCTAAACACATACTATTTTGCAGTTCCCTAGACGAAATAGTTCTACATTTAAGACCTGAAGTTGGCGACGAATACGCTCACTTTCTTCTCGGGCAGCAAGCCAGGGGAAAAGACGATTAGATATCAACGTTTCGGGAGTGAGAATCTCTCCCATCATCAGGATATTTATAAAATGTTATAACTACAAATGAAATACTGGATACAACGCCCGCCTTGGTAGCGTGGTGGTAGCATGTCTGCCTCACGTTCAAGAGGTCCCGAGTTCGAATCTCGGTCAGGGTGAGTTACCTGGATAAGGTTTTTTCCGGGGGTTTCCCTTATCCTGTAAGACGAATGTCGGGTAACTCTAAGCTCCATGGACCCCGGACTCATTTGAGCATTTCAACCATTCCATTCATCGTCCGATATGACAACGTTGGAGGACGTAAATTACACAAAAAACCTGGATATAACACAAATATAAAATATGAAAAATATAATTTGTCATTACATTTGTCTTTGCCATATCAACGAAGGGAAAAATAATCATACATATTAGTATGAAGTAAGCATTCTAATCCTTTTCAATACAAATAACAAAAACACAACAAATGTAAATGGGTACACTTAATATGCACTTGCCCTTACAGGCATGTTTAGAATTTCATACAGATTAATAGAAAACTGCATCTTGTGGAACATTTTGAAACTAGGAAGATGTAGAAAATACGGAATCTGAGAAACTGTGTTTTTTTGTAATTTACGTCCTCCAACGTCAAGTCATATCGGACGATGAATGAAATGGGGTCCATAGAGCTAAGAGTTACCTGACATTCGTCTTTCAGGATAAGGGAAAACCCCGGAAAAAACTTATCCGGTTAACTCACCCTGACCGAGAGTCGAGCTCGGGATCTCTTGAACGTGAGGCAGACACGCTACCGAGGCGGGCGAAAACTGGGGTTAAAATTACGTAATAGCAGCAATGATACATATGTAGGGTTATTTAAATAGTCATTTGACGTTTTCTGTTATGCCGCTAGAAAAAGAAAAAAGTGCTTTATATAATTGAAGTATGTCTATATTAATTTTAAGGGGGGAAAAACTAAATTTGGGATTTTTGTAAGTTTTGGGTCAATTTGCACAGATGTGCATCCTTAATAGAAACGCTTGTTGGAAAGATAAATTCAAAAGTTCATCACAGCAATCTTAATATCACTTAAAATGAAGTCACGATGTGTCAGAAAGATACAAAGCACAGAATAAAAATTAATTAAAAGCTAAAGCTACAGAATCCTAATAACTTTTGTAATATAAACCCTAAATGCCCCATTGTCGACTAAGAACAAATAATAAAGCACAGCTTTTTAGTTAGCGTTTTCCGTTCATTCAAACAGAATTACAGCAATTACGACATCATGAAACGAATTCTGGTACCTACTTTTATAAAGGCATTTCTGTAAAATTTTACACAAACCATTGAGATTTATTGGTCTGCAGTTTCATTTTGAATGTTTAAAACAACACCGAAAGTCTCTAAGCAATCGATTTCATGATTCCTGGAGATACATGAAGAAAAACTTAAGCATGGGAATATCACAATTTTTTAACATTATATATAAAATCTTAGTTTGTGTAGCCTTACGCTAATTAAGCGCTGGCCTTAAGTGTTTAAGTTGTAAAATGAACAGTCCCAGAGTGGTGATTTTAACAGTTTCGTGTCATTAGATTTACACACATGTAAAATAAATCTTTTGGGAGCAAATTCCTGCTTAGCAGCGGTACTGATTGTGATCTGATATGATTGTTAACAATTGACACCATCAATAATTTCATTAATCTCTTCCCATGTGATAGTAAAGTGTTAGTTTTACACCAGCACAAATGCAAAGGCTGTTGTCACAAATTTCAAGCAGAAGAAATGGGCTAAAAAGACAGTTTTAGGCTATAATAAGCAGAATAACGTATGAAATAGGCATTTATAGGCCCTATAAAACTAAGAAGTTAGGCTAATAATTGTAAGAAACGTGCTTCTAACTTAAGCCTACGGTTCTGAACAAAGGAATAAAATAGGCAAATGGGCAAAATCCGCCCCTTAGTAATAAGTATGATGTCTTTGAAATCCCTTTGTTTCTATGACAAATGTATAGTAACTTATGTATCACTTCAAAGCGTAGTCTGTGCACCACCTCTCTGTAGCTTGTCTGCTTCACGTTTAAGAGGTCCCGAGTTTAAATCTCGGTCAGGATGAATAATCTGGATAAGATTTCTTTTCCGGGATTTTCTCTTATTCTGAAATATGGTCTGGTAACTCTTAATTGTATGGACCCCGGGCTCATTTGAGCATCATTTCATTCATCATCCGATATAACTTAATTTGGATGACGTAAATTAAAAAAACTCTTATAGTCATTTGAAAATTCAAACCAGTAAAAACAAATATTTCTGAAATGGGTAGTATCTCGAAATGCTATTAGACATGTTCTCTCGAAATCTTCGAATCTTGAACGAGGTAGATTTTTCTGTATCTTAGGGTTTACTAGTTATAGAAAAGTATAAAGATTCGTTCATATTGAAGATCAGAGAGTTTATAAATAATCAAACGGATCATTTTATCATGCAGATATCTCATAAACATATTGTATTTTGATTAAGGTCTTTAAGTCATTTTTAAGGATAAAAGGACAAAACATTTTCACTTGAATGCTAGTTTTGGAGCATTCTATTGAAATCTTTTGAGTTACACACACACACACACACACACACACACACACACACACACACACACACACACACACACACACACACACACCTTTTCCTAGGATAGCTTTTTGGCTTCAGAGGATCCCATAATGTATTTCCGGCAAAGTCTGCAGGATTTTTCGATTTCCTCTCTATCATATATGTATACATAATCTTATCTATTTAGGTATGTATCACTGAGTGCGAGAGGAACCCAAATGCACAAATTTGGTTGAATACGAAGCTTATTTCAACATATCTGCTCTAACCAAACATTTTACGCGAAACATTCCTTTTTAAAAAATAGCTGTAAGTATTTTCAATAAAATACTATATAAAATACTTGCATAACAAATAAGCTTCAATTTTGATTTTCTAGGAATAGTTGTGAAGTCCTCGTTATTCTCAATGAATGTTTATGTAACTGAAGAGATTATTACAGGGATATAAAGACGGCACCCAAGTTTGTAATTCGAGAAGTTGGAACTGGAGTTCTTACTTCGTTTAGGGATTCGTGAAATTAACATAAAATAATTTCGTGTTTCATCTGCTTGTTTAAAATCTGCACTGCTTAAAATCTGAAAACACTTAAACGGATGACTGAATATCTCGGTTATATTTGGGTAACAAAAAGTATTCTTTGACGTGAACTGATGAATGCTTTGTGTCCCTCTGTTTCTTAATACCTTTATACGTATTGAATTATAACTAAGCCTGAACCGATAAGGAGCGAGCTCAAACGGTAGAGTCCGGGATCAAATGTATTGGGAGTTAGATAAATACAGATTGGGTGTTCAGTAACATGCCTCAAATCTCCGTCAGCAAAATAAAAGAATTTCAAAGCAGTCATAAATGGTAATATTGCCATATATGGGCGCCGGGATAGCGCAGTGGTTTCGTTCGCGGCTCCCGTGCTGAATGTCCCGAGTTTGATTCCCGGGTCTGGGGTTGGCGAATTTAAGTCGGCCCTATCCACGCCTTCACGTCTGTCTAGTACTAGGGAAGTGTCCCCTATGCCCAACGTGGTTCGGTGTCCTCTCGCCTCACCGTCATCTTCACTATCACCCTATCATTGGAGGTAATGGACCCGCCCTCTGGGTGCCTCCACCTGAGAAATGGGTCCAGACATCACGTGGCGGGGCGAGGTTACCCCGAAGGCCAAGGTTGCCATATGGAGCTTGTTGGTAACCAACCATATTGCCATATATCGAGTTCTCATATACATGTGCCAGGAAGGTGACTACGCAATCGACTATATATCCACAAACGTTAAATTATGCAACTGAACTCGGAAGTGAAGCAGATGCCACAGAAAAATTCTAACATATTA
>CM060954.1:140553334-140780834 GCA_030765055.1 Mantis religiosa | reverse complement strand
GTAAAAGAAAGGTCGTGCCAGCCGGCGGATGTACTGGTGAACGGGTAGAAGATCAAACTCGTGATGAAGTTGTTGGTTTCTGATTAACCATGGAGCATTTGTAGCTGTACGCAGCACCCTGTTTTGTAATACTTGCAGTCGGCGGAGATTAGTCATGGTGGTGCCACCCCAGACTGGAGCTGCATAGGTAAAAGTGGGACGGACAAGAAAGTTATTAATCACAAAATAATGAACATGAAATAAGGGAAGGAACACCAAATAACTGTTTCCTTGTTAAACATCAACATGTGCAAATAAACCGCCTGTATTCAGGAAGGTTGACAGAACAATAGAAATAGCAACAATGTGCTCTTTCCCTTTTTGTTCGGTACCCACCTGCTATTGTCAAGCATTCTTTTGTCTGACATGTGTATGAACAAAGGAACGGCACCACTTCTGCAGTTTTAACCTTTCATAAAAAGACAAGACAGTTTTTGAGGCTCTTGTCTTGTCACAGAATGTTGGATTTTAGTGTGACTTATCCGAGCGTGTAAGGTCGAGTGCACGGAAACATGCATATATTATTTTTTCTTTGTTTAATGTTGCCAGAATTATTTTATGTGTTCTCAGCTGTGAGTGAGTCAAACTTGGATCAATCGGACACAGAGAACGCATTTGCCAATGAACAATGGACAGACCTATGAGCGGCGAAACATTTCATCTGAGTCGCTGGAAGGAATGCTTCGCAACGACGATTTGTACCATTCCTTGGATGAATGATTCTCGTATTGGTCTAGCACTCGATGGTTACCTATAAACTTAGGAAAGAAGGAAACAGGGGCAGTAAGGTAAAGCATTAAACGGTATGTGAGAATTGGGTAAGGGGCGTGGCTGAGGCAGTATTTGCTTCCTTACTAATATCCTTTATTTTTATCAATATGTTCACTTTATTGTTCTCAGTGGTACTGTAGTTTTGTGAATCATGGTGTGTGTAGTGTTTAACACCCGCTTTTACTACATGCAGCACCACAGGCGGTGACATTGATGATACTCGAGATGAAGATAAGGGAATGATATGGCGGGGTAAACCGGATATCCCAGAGAAAATCTGCCCCATCGCTGTGTTATCCACAACAAATCTCCTTTGAGGTCGCCTGGGATCGAACCCGAGCCGCCTGGTGAGAGCCGAGCGGTCTAACCACTCAATCACGGCGCGGCCGTGTATCATGATCATATAAGATAAAGTGAAATAAGTTTTGTGTGCACATTGAGAGAATGCTGTGCCAACGTGTTTTGAAGAGCTGTGGATTGTGGTAATTAATTTGTTGTAATTTACGTCCTCCAACATTAAGTCATATCGGACGGTGAATGAATTGGGTGAAATGTTGCTCAAATGAGCCCGGGGTCCATGGAGCTAAGAGTTACCTGACATTCGTCTTTGAGGATAAGGGAAAACCCCGGAAAAACCTTATCCGCCCTGACCGAGATTCGAACTTGGCACCTCTTGAACGTGAGGCAGACATGCTACCATCTACGTTACCGAGGCGGGCGTGGATTATGGTGTTCGAAGCAGGACTTCTTGTAGCTGCATCTTAAGATCGACATGCAAGCAGCTGTTACGAAGGTACCAAGGTGGTTCAGTAGCTAGGCGTGAATATTTGTTTTGGATGCCGTGGATTCGATTGATCTGGAAAGCGGAGCAGATTCGCAGATTGTGTAGATACTAAGTGGCATACTTGACTGATCCTGTGGCCAAATTTCTGAACTAGAAATTCTGTACTCTTCTACCTGATGCAAAGAAGGTTCTGAGCATGCTATCACGACATCTGGTAGACTCTGCTGTGGGTATGTGTATCCCTAGCAGGAAAATAGAATGGTGTGTGACCTAACGTTTGTATGTGAACTTGAAAGTTCTGGATTTTTGGAGATACATGAGAACGCACCATGTTTTACACTACGGTTGTCATATAAAATTTGGTTCTGAGTAGCTGTAGAAGCGCAAGTCCCCGTACTTACAGCCGCAACAGCAAAGCAGGCACTAGTGAGACGAAGTTCAGAGGGAAAATCAGAAGTGTAGCACTTATATAAGATAGAGGAACGGTCCTAGAACACTGCCGTATAGAACACGGGTAAATTGCTTTGGACTGTGATTGCACCACAGTTTCATATTTAACTAAAAAGGTGCCCATATTATTCCGTATAGAAAGTAAAAAAAATAAAAATAAATTTTTTTAAGTTTGAGGAGCAGACCTTCCTTCTATACTTGATCGAAAAGGTTTTCGACATCATTAAATAACCCAAGACATGCTGATTTTTCTTCAGAGCTGTCCAGTATTGTGTAAATAATTCATTGCAAATTGCACGCAAGAATTATGAGACTATGTTCCAGGAGGATATGTGAGTATATGTGGTTCCATTAGTCGTTTAAACAATTTGGATAATTCAGACAAAATACTTAATAGGGGCGATAGTTATGTAGAATATTTAAGTATTAAGTATTGGACTAGTGTGTTCATCTATTTCTGAGGGAGTTATGGGATTCTAAGAATGACATTAAATTGTGCATTAAAGATCTAGTGTCCTTTTAGAGTTGAGTGATTAAATCGTAGCCAGATGCTGTGCGCGCAAAAGTAGTAAAATATTATTGCCCACTTTATAATAAAATTCAATCTAATTACAGGATTAAATTAGAAAGTGTGTGCACTTTTTCTTCTGGAGTTGAAAGCCGTTTATCTACAATGTTTAGGGGAGGTATGTCATCCAATTGTTTGTTCAGGTCCTGAAGTTTCTTCATTGTGCATTAAGTGCTGTTAGCAGATCGCCCAGCTTTCAGCCTTTCTGCAATTCCCTGATGGCTCGGTTGTAGTTAATTTTGTATGGATGATACTTTCCTAATTTTTCTCCAATGTTTTTATTTTTTATGTAGTGAAGTTATGCAATATGTGTTGAGGTGAACGTTTTGTTTGTTGTAGACTGTAGGGGTTTTCGAACATTCAGCATACGGGATGTTCCGCGGTAAACGAGTTCAATATCCTGTTCTGATTTTACAAATGATAAATTGCTTTTCTTACTAGGTACATTACTGGAAATCTCTGGCTAGCGGGGGAATTCATTGCACTCCCCCCCCCCCCCCCACCTGCTTGAGACCAGGTTGGCAGAGAAACTTGGATGAAGTCATGGAAAAAGTTGTGTCTGGTGTGCCAGAAAATAAGATTGAAGAAAAAAGTATGGAAGAAGATTTTATAGATATTTTAAAAAATATCGATGACTGTTCCGATGTTTACGAAGATATTGGCAATAATTGGTTGCAAATCGACAATGACGGAGGTTATAAACCGATTAGAGGAAGGCATTATTGCTTCATGCAGTGTTACTGAAAAAGAAAATGAAGAGTATTCATAGTTGGTGAACCAGCTTGATTATGAGCCATGCACAAGGCAGTGACAAATATATAGAAATTGATGTTTTATTTCGAGAGTTAAGCCGAAATATTGTCAAATAAAGTTCTAATGTTAAAGTGGACGAGAGATCACGCTGCTTGTAAGTGGTATATTAAAGTGTCAGCAAAAGTCACTGCCCGTTTTGCTACCGTCTAGTTGTGTACAATACTTACAGTATGTGTCTTTAGGTGAAAGTGTGATGATAGTAATCTCTAAACTCCATGAAAAATATGTCGATGTACATATTTTTATCGAATTCCCATAATTCTCTGGATAACCGGATTTTCATTAGCTTGTATCGGTCCTGGTCCCATTTGATTCGGGTAACCGAGGTTTTATTTTACCTTGTCTTGCTATAAATACTGTTACAAATTTTTGACACATACCTTACATCTGGTTTGGCGCGTAAACAACTGCGTGTGTGCACACCTTAACCTTGAACCATTGTTAGCTTGTCTTTGAAAGGGGAAGTATTAAGCTCCAAGTTTCACCATGGAATGGGGTGATTATGAAAATTGTGTAGCCGTCATTGCGTTGCATAAAGTTGGATAATCTGCAAGTGACATTTTCAAGACGCTACAAAAGCTGAAAATCAGCCACATGTTTGTGTATCGCACTATTGAGCGATTCACTGCAACTGGTACTGTAAAGGATCGGCCGAGGGAGGGTCGACCACGTAGTATTAGGACTCCAGCAGCACAAATAGCAGTGGCCGCTCTTGTTCGGAGAAATACTGTGCGGAAGCAGGCTATCTTGTCCCATGAAATGAACATTGCAAAAAGGACAATGTCCAGGCTTCTGTCAGAGGACCTTGGACTAAGGTCTTACCGCCGACGTCTCCTACAGCGTTACGCTCAAAATGGTCATCGGAACATCCTCTTCATCTATGTAAAGGTTTTCACTATTGAGGAGTCTTTCAATGTGCAAAACGACAGGGTTTATGCATCATCTCGAGAAGCCAAAAATGAGATTCCTAAAGTTCAGAGGGCCCATCATCCCTCCTCAGTGATGTGATGGAGGTTGAGTTATTCTGGTACCACCCAGCTACATTTTTGCAAAAAGGGCGTTAAAACCAGCGTCAGAGTGTATGAAATCACTGTTTGGAGCCTATTGTTAAGAACTTGAGTGGCACATTGTTTCAAAACCAACCATGGACTTTCCAGCAGGATTCTGCCCCTGCCCACAAGACCAGGTGAACGCAAGTATGGCTTCAGCGTCATGTCCCGGACTTCATTTCGCCTGAAGATTGGCTCAGTAGCAGTCCGGACCTGAATCCATTGAACTACCGACTGTGGTCACTGCTTGAGGGCATCGCCTGCAAGAGGAGACACCCGACCATTGGAAGTTTAAAGCGTTCCTTGTTGTCAGCAGTGGCGGATTTCCCCCTGGATGTCTCCGTTCCGCCATAGACGAGTGGCCACAAAGACTTAGAACCTGTATCCGTGCAAAAGGTGGCCACTTCGAAAAGTGATTGGTGCTGTGTAAAACCCAATTAAAATAGTTCGCATGGTACTTGCGTTTTTCACTTTTCAAGTTGTAACAGTATTTATGGCTAGACTAGATACTTGTGTTCAGAAATGTGTAAGGATTTCAGTTAAGACTGGGCACATTGCTTTAAGGATGACAAAACGGGGTGTAGGTAGGAGTTTAATTCATGCAATTCATTCTTGTTAGATTTAAGCATATATATTGGCTGCCTTCTTTACTATAAAGAAGTCTGCGATGTCCGGTGTGCCTCCATCATCTGAATAATGAGTTTATTCAATTGAGTTCAATGGCTAGTCTGAGTTGAGAAGCAATGCCATGTACAGTCAGCCCAGAAAGTATTCGTACACCACGTAAATGAAACAATGTGCGTTTTGCAACATAATTATGAAACTTAGTAAACTTGTAAAATTATATGTCTTGTGTATTTATTTACCTATTTCTATCGTAATTTTGCTGAAGGGTTTCTAGAATCAGTAGTTTTCTACGGTAATATTGGGTGATAATGTAAACTTGGCACAAACAGTATACGTACACGGAAGGTGTCTAGATTGAATACTGTGGTTATAATATAAGCTAGCTCTCCTTTTTGGATGGTATGCATTTAGCTGTTTCACAGCAAGTGGTCTGCACGCACCAATCTGACATCGAACACAATACGTTGCAGAGGCAACGTAAAATGGGCCGAAGAGGGAAGATACTGCGCCAGAAGAGAGAAAAATGGTAATTAAACTACACAGTAAATTCAAAACATTTTCGGAGATATCTCAGATAGCAGGGAGGCCACGGTCAATGATTCAATCCATCATTGACAGAGAAGAAACCAGAAAATCTGTTCTAAATACACCCAGGATTGGTCGACCTAAAGTCCTCAAGGTTAAAGATGAAAGCAGCATTCTTCGCTGCATTAAAAAAATCCACGAATGACTGCTCTTCTGATTGTTGTTGAGTTGCAGAAGACAGGCATTAATGTTTCAGCAAGCACTGTGAGAACTGTTTACAATAAGAAAGGTTACAACGGCAGAGTAGTGCGTAAGAAATTCTATGTCAGCCCACAGAACAGGAAAGAATACATAGAATTCGCTCGTAAGTACCTGATAAGGGTGTGGACTTCTGGGAAAAAGTTGTATGAACAGATGAGCGCTTGTTCAAGATATTCGGTGCGGATCGCAGTCGCAAAGTATGTAGGAAAAAAAATATGGTGCTGAAGCCAAAAATTCCTGTTTCCACAGTAAAGCACGGCGGAGGATCCGTCCATGTCTGAGGTTGTATAAGCCCATCAGGTGTCGGCAATCTGCATGTTATCGACGGAATAATGGATCACAAGAAGTATAGCCGCGCTGTGCGAACGGTAACCATGGATTTATCGTTGGTAGTAGATACCTCTCAGTTAACGCACAGATTACTTCCACGTGGAGTAAACATATATCTGTCATTTGTGATTCCTGTGAATTCCATTGGCTAAAGTGATGCGTTCATTGGTGCTTAGCACACGAACGGGAGGCCCATCAGTACCCCTCTCACTCTTACAAGAATAATCAGTGCGTTATCTCAGAGGTTTCTGTTAATAAAGATAAATCCATGGTAAGCGTTCCAGCAGCACGACTGTACATGGACATTCTTAAGCAAAAGTTGCATGCAAATGTGGAGTAAATGGGCCTGCAAGAAAACTGGATGTTTATGCAAGATAATGATCCAAAACATACCGCGCTTAATACCCGACTGTGGATATTATACAATGTTTCAAAACAGCTTCATATCCCTCCCCAATCTCCAACTATTAATCCTATTGAGCAAGTGTGAAGTATCCTCGGATAACGCGTAAGTAAAAGGGCAATTTCCAACAAAGAAGCATTGAAAACTGCTGTTTTGGAATTATGGAACCGAATATCAATGATGGAGGTTAAAAACCTTGTTCATTCCTTACCAAAGAGACTAGAGGTTAAGGGGTACCCAACGAAGTACTGGATAACAGCATTTTTGTTCTACTGTGTATTGTTTTTGTGAATGTACGAATACTTTTTGTGCCCGAAAAATTTGTAAGTTAATTTTACTTTTATATAAGTGACATTTTGTTTGTACATTGTTGCTATTTTCATATAAAATTTTCATAGATAAATTATTTTGAGAATGCCTTTTTTGAGTCAGTAAGCTTTAATTTATCATTTAAATACCATAATATTAATTTTCCTCAAAGTTTTAGTGGTGTACAAATACTTTCTGTTCGGACCAAGTTTTCCTCTTGATTTGTAATGTTCGAGCTCCAACAAGGATATTTGCTGTTGAAAGTACATTTGCAAGTAAAACGTGTGATTTCATTATGTGTGCAATGTCCCAGAAAAGTGCTACGTTGACTTTATTTTATGGGGCTGGTAAAACGTGCCTATTTGAAATTGTAGATTGTATTTTATTGGTGCTCGACTGATTTGAAGCTAGTTCAGATTCTGTAATGGTCTGTATTTCGTCAAGAATTAGAGATCGCTTTGTAAAGACTGCAGAATCCTCTTTTGTTTCATTCTATAGGCACTTTATACAGCAAAGAAAAATAATATTGCAGTACTAATTTTGTTTCGTTTGCTAATGTTGGTATCATACATTGTAAGAAAATATTCTAGTTCACAGTATTCACAGCGATGAGGCGTATTGACCTTCAGTGACGAGCACTGCATTCGCTCGTTATTTAATAGAACAGCGAAATATTAATAATTGGCTTACAGTAAGTGACGGAACAAATAAAACACTTAGGAGTTGTGTGTCTGATATGAAAGGTTAGCCAATTAAATATTATAGGCAAATCGAAATTTCTATTGCAGCCGCCCTGTGTAGCTTCACACAAAGGGATTTGATTCCCTCTTCTTTCTCCTTGTCACAATATTCAATCATGTTATAAATGATTTCTCGCGTCTACCCATGTAGCCTACACGCTACTGTCTAGAAGATATGGCTGCATCTGAATGGAGTGGAGTGTACATACACTCGCCGTGTATGTGCGACAGGCTTGCATACTCTTCCACGCTTTGCATTATAGTAGATAGGACCTTTGAGTGTGCTGCGATTTGTTTTGTATATTCTTAGCAGTGGATGCGGTGTTATGTGTGAGGTGTATTATGTTGATAAAGCAAGGTGATTCATTGCAGTTTTATGGCGAACTTTATAACTTACTGTATGTAGGCCTAGCAATTTAAGCAAACTGGTGACGCCTTGTCGGGTTTTGCGCATTAATTTGATGCATTTGACACATCGAGGTAATTTGTCCGAGAGCAGTGAACAGCGGTACAAATAGGTTGAGGAGGTTCTGTTTTGAGGTGCCGTTTAGTCTGAGGTTCACGGAGAATAAAGGCAGTGTTACTTTAGTTACTGGGTGAATTTTTTTTAGGGTCAAGACCTGACGACATAGGTATCATACATAAAGTTAAGCTTACAACTTTAAAATTGTTTTTTTTTTTTTTTTATTTTATTCAATGATCGATCAGCAGTACATGCTTTACAGATCCTTGTTGGCTAATTGAATCTCTATGAACTATATAATAACATGTAAGGAAAACCAAGTTGGCTCCTATTATCTATTTAACACTGTGAAACAAGAGAAAAATAAGTTAATTAAAACAAACAAGTGATCAAAGAGATAAGAACAACAGTTATTGTGAAACAATATTCATAATTTTTTTCAATCAGAGTCACTAAGGAGGAGATCCTGTGGGAGTCGTCTCTTCAGGCGCGTGGGCTGGCGGGTTCGTACGCCGATGTCGTACATCACAGCTCCTGGAACATCTGACAGGTTTGAAAAGAAGCGGGAGGCGATCTGACGTATGTACTGGTGAAGAGGAAGGAGACCAAGTTCTTTATGCAGTTGTTGATTTCTTACATACCAAGGGGCATCCGTGGCGATGCGCATAAATCGATTTTGCAGGACCTGTAGCCTTCGGAGATGAATGTTGCTAGCCGAACCCCATACCTGGGAAGCATATGTGATAAGTGGCCGGACAAGAGATTTGTAGAGAAGCAGAGAGCATTCAATCCCAAGAGGAGTGTGTCTGTGAAGTAGCGGGCCAAGTTTTGAAAGTCGTCCTGATGCCAACGAGATGAGTCGATCAATATGGGTTCGCCAAGTAAGTCTAGTGTCCAGCATTACTCCAAGGTATTTGACGGAGGTGGTAGAAGGTAGCCAGGGAATTGATTCATGCTTAATATGCAATTCGGGAGAGTTGGAGATGCGACGTAAGCCAAAAATCTTAGCTGCGGTCTTTTGAGTGTTTAGACGTATGCGCCAAGTATCGAACCATTCAACGAGGTAGTCAAGAGAGGTTTGTAGCGTGTGAATAGTTGTAGGGAGATCTGTGCCGGAATGATATAAAACAGTATCATCAGCGTATAAGGCTATGGAGGTAGGGGCCAAGTCAGGAAGATCATAGGTATAGATACTAAATAAGATTGGCGCCAATATGGATCCCTGAGGAACTCCTGCTGTAATAGGGCGCTGAGATGACTCCATGCCACCAATGCGAACAGTAAATGTGCGATCTGATAGAAAACTACAAATGGTAGTGAGCAGATACTGTGGAAGTCCAATGCTATACAATTTGAAGATTAACCCCGCATGCCAAACTTTATCAAAGGCATGTGCTACGTCGAGGAACAGGGCGGTTGTGTACTTTCGTTGCTCAAAACCATGAATTACTGTTTGTGTTAAACGTAGTAGTTGGTCAGAGGTAGAATGTCTAGAACGAAATCCAAATTGGAAGGGTGGAATGATATGGTTTTCAGAGGTATATTTAAGGAGACGGCGAAGGAGAACCTTTTCAAAGAGTTTGGACAAGGTAGGCAGCAAACTTATCGGACGATAGCTTTCGGGGAGGCTTTTAGGTTTATTAGGTTTGTGAAACACAATGATTTGAGCCAATTTCCAGGTGTGAGGAAAAAAGCCAAGTCGAAGACAAGTGTTCAGGATTGAAGACAAATGTGCCAGGGCCTTCTTTGTCAGGTTTTTTAACACAATATTGGGAATCAAGTCGTGTCCCGGTGATTTCTTAAGAGGAAGAGAGCGAATTAAATGCCTAAGTTCAGCAGGACTAGTGAAGGAGATTCTGCAGGGAACAGTTGGTTGGTGTCGAAAAGCGTCAAGCCGCTGTTCTATACTCGGGGTGGTGGCATGAGGTGCGTTTGGTGTGAACGTGCCTTCAAAGTGGTCTGCAAGAACTTCACATTTAGCTTTGACCTCCGTAACAAGAGTGTCAGTGGTACGCAGAGCTGGTATAATAGTTGGCTCTCGCAGAAGTCGTCGAGTGGCATCCCAGAGCGTGTGGTCATGCGGAAAGATGCTCGCCAGTTGTCGTTTGTAGGTCTCAAGGCGATGACGGTCCAATTCGACTTTTACTAGCCGGTTCAATCCATTAAGCTTCCTACGCAGCCAAGGTCGGCGTTCCCTTTGACTTTAAAATTGTGTTCATTATTTACTTCTCATGTGTAATATTATGTCTAGTTTTCATGTACAAATCGCTTTACGGTACTCTTCAGCTATGTGGAACAAGTTCTGATTATAGTAGAAAGTTTAAAAGGCTCAGGTTGCAGTGTAGAATGACATTTATATTGGTTATATTACATAAATTTGCTTGCTGACTTCTCTTTAGATACATTTTTGCACACGTTTTCCTGCTGAAGATAAGCAGACGTGCTTGCCAAAGAATTTGCAATTGCAAACGGAGATTGATTTTTCAGAGAGGTTTTAGAATTTAGCCTAATCGGTTTTGTTACATTAACTTCCGTGATGCAGAATAATGTCGGAGCATACGCTGACGCTATTAAGCAGCCAATAACAATTTTGATTATAGTTGCAAGAAGCCATTATGTTGAAGCTATTTACTCTGTCACTAATTCACATCTTTGCTTTAATTAAATAAATATACTAAGGAAGAGATAGAAGGCCCCATAGCAATTGGCAGCGTTCGATTCCCACGGCACTACTAGACAAATCTGTTTGAGACTATCCCACCATTTCTCCTAGATGATACTAACGACGTGAAAGAACATCGACATGTTACACTTATACTCATGTTCGATATGATACTCCACCAGACACCTGTTATTACTGAACACTCGACAGCCGACCTGAGATTGGTCGAGTGTACAAGGATTTGTTAAATTAGTGGTATCTTTTAAGCCATCCTCATAGATAATACACGAAAAATAGATCTAGAGAGTAAGCCAATTATTCTTTCATCAAAAATATAGAGGCAGCAATTTTCGTGGACATGTTTTCCCTATCTTGTCTTAAATTTGCATCATGATATTTAATAAGTAAAGTTGTTTCAAACAACGTGAGCTAGGCTCCCACAGAGAGAGAGAGAGAGAGAGAGAGAGAGAGAGAGAGAGAGAGAGAGAGAGAGAGAGAGAGAGAGAGAGAGAGAGAGAGAGAGAGAGAGAGAGAGAGAGAGAGAGAGAGAGAGAGAGAGAGAGAGAGAGAGAGGTCATCTACCTGCTACGAACAGACCTAGGGACAAGTATTATGTGGATAACATGGCATTTCTTTGATCGCCTTGAAACTGTTTCTAGAATGGAACCAGGGATTTAGTGCTTTTACTTTTAGAAAAACTTTTTGAAGATATAATAATTTAAAGTATTGTTTTATGGCATTAATATCAGTTAATTAACGAGTCTAACAGAAACTTGGGGTTTCTCTGTGTGAATGCTTTACTTTTGCTTCTCTAGTACAAACTATTTCTAAATAAATAAACAATACTAACAATAATAATCACCATTATGGAGACATACTTCTCATTAAATATTGCGTTGTGGGTACAAGAGGAGATAGTTGTTAAAAATGGCTCTCATTGGCTTTAAAATTTTATTCACTTTTCATTACTTGGTAGAGCACCTTTCTGTTGTGCGAGAGATCCCGTGTTCGATTCCAGGCTGGGATGGGGATTTTTGTGCAGCCAAGTTTATTTCCCTATCACCAGAATCTGTAATATGAACGAGAATGTGAATGTATGTATGATTGTATGTATGTGTGAGAGAGAGAGAGACAGACAAAGAGAGAAAGATGCAACAGATCCAGAGGAAAAGAAAATTACAATAAATAAGTAAACGAAAACACGAGTTAACGAGTATACGAGGTATACGAGTTAATACCATTGATAATTGTCATTGCAGTTAAACGTGAAATATAAATGGAATAAGATAAAAATAGGTTGGCCCCGTAGGTCAGTCGGTAGACGCCTGCCTGCCGTACGAGGGGTCCCGGGTTCGATTCCCGGTTGGGGTGGGGATTTTTGTCCGACCAAGATGATTCCCCATCTTCCCCAGAGTCTGGAAGTATGAATGAGAGTGCAAATATGTGTGTGTGTGTGTGTGTGTGTGTGTGTGTGTGATCTAATGATTAAAACCCAACGAATACGAGTTAACACCTTCGGTATGTTTGAAAGGAGAACGGCCGCCGATATGACCACTGGAGTTAAAGGCGGGGTGTAAATGGGAAAAATGGGAAAAAGAGATAAAATAGTATAAAAAATAAATAATATAATAAAGCTTCGACATTGCGAGACCGAGTAATGGTAATAGGATTTTAAAAAAAAATATTAAAAGTGTTGGACATTTTAAATCAATTTTGACGGAATGACTCGCAAATACTGATGCAACAAATACAGTAATTTGAAATTGTGTGGTTTATAGAGACCTGTCTGTCAGTACGTTTTTTCCCCTCTCAACATTTGCCATTGGTATAAAATTGTAAAAAAACTATACAATTTTGAATTGTGGATTTAATTGAAATGGTTGGCCATTTTTAAGAAATGTGTCAGACGGTACACATACACGTAATGGCTCACTGCAGCACGGTTAGCTTTTCAATTGTACAGTGATAAAAGTAAATACTGAAAAGTTCATGAGCTGAGCACAGCGGACATAAAAGCAGCGTGAAGCAGTTGGCTGTGGGCTGGAACGATGTCGTCTGTATTCTGAACACGATGATACTGGAGAAATCAGGGCAACCATCTCGTTATTTCAAAACTCGGTTAACGTGGGTATGTCTTTAGCGTTGATTACTATGTTGGGTGTACTCAAAGTCCCAACCAGAGGGTGCGTTGTTGCATTTCCCTAAAATAAATTAAAAGCTCTTGTAAGAAAATATATTTTAGAAGTTTCGCATGCGTTTGTGAACACCGTAATTCATAAAGGAAATGACGGAAAATGTCAAACTTCTTCAATTAAGTTCGATATCTTGCAAAGATGACATATGAACATTTTCAACAAAATCCCTCCGCCTCAAACCAAACTTTACACGAAAAAAACTTTTTTTAACGAAATAATTCAAGCTATTGTCATTACATCTCTCTCTTTTAATTTACGCCCTCCAACGATTGAGATGGATGAAATGATCCTCAAATGAGCCCAAGATCCATAGAGCATAGTGTTACCGGACATTCGCCTTTTAGATGAAGGGAAACCCCCGGAAAAAGTCTTATCCAGATAACTCACCCTGAACGAGATTCAAACTTGGGACGGCTGTTTGGTTCTGTTCCTTCAAGATGCTAGGCCATCTCTTTCCGAATTAGCTGTTGGCTGGTACGAAAGTACAACTTGGTAGCCTCAAATTTATTTATTTTATTATTATTATTATTATTATTATTATTATTATTATTATTATTATTATTATTATTATTATTATTATTATTATTATTATTATTATTATTATTATTATTATTATTATTATTATTATTATTATTATTATTATTATTATTATTATTATTATTATTATTATTATTATTATTATTATTATTATACTTGGCAAAAATATAGGTTTTGTCAATGTTGCGCTCCACCCACATTTTGGGATGATGTAAGAAACGTCTGGAGCTATGAAAATGGTGAAGTATGGAGAGGGTGGAGCAAAAAAAATCCCCACGCTCCTACTCGGGCTACTTTTTCTATCGCCCCCAAATGTACGTTGACGTAATGTGTCAGTTGTAATGAAATGTAAAGGATATCGTATTTAATATTGTTTCAATATAGTTTAGAATCACTCTAATGTAATAGCATCATCCGCCGTGATCCGGCTTCTGGTAATAGAAATGTATTATATAGGTTAGAAACGAAGCGAGATTCACAGTTCAGTTAAGAAGGTTTTCGTCCTACTGCTGGAAGTATCAAATAACAATGGTAATTCTTCTAAAGTGCGATGTTCTAGATCAGCGATGCCAACTGCTGCGCGTGCCTCTGGTGCAAAATGGCTAGGGTTAAAAGTATGCACACAAGTAGAGGTCATAATGCGCAATTATGTCAGTTCTGTTATAAGGCGAGCTCAATAAGTGATCCTTATGCTTTTGGTTTTAATAGCTTAGAACTTTGTGTATGGACATACAGCAAAATTTTGGAAACCGGTGGCTGAGAGACAGGTGAATTACGGTAAACTGTAATCTAGAGCAGTGTTTCAGAAAGTGTGGTCCGCGGACCCCCGGGGAGTCCGCGAGAGGGTTCCCTTAAGTCAAACTATAATGTTGAATTAAAACAATAGAAAACGTAGAATTGTATTTACTGGGTCACTTATCTGCTCTGTGCCGAACTACATACGTTTTACTTAACATTTTTATGCAGCTATGTCGTAACAATGTAATGCAACTGAGAGGTGCAATCAACGTAACAGTTGGGAGCCTGTAGTGCAGCGGTATAACAGCAGCGACGCAACCGTACTGAGCGTGAGCGGTTAACCGCGGTGCGGGTGAAGTCAACCAAGCCTGCGCGCGAGTCTGAGTCAGCGCTGTCACTGGCACCGGCTGCACGTACATACGCTCAACAACAAACCAGTCGCTCTCGCTGCGTTGAAGCCAGTGATGATAGTGTTTGATTGTTCTGACAGTTTGCAATTGTGAATCGTGAGAATTTATTCACGTCGTTCAGCATGGATCGTTGGTTACAGGCTGGATCAATTAAACGTGCGCCTACAATAACTGGCGATCAAGAGGCAAGGTGTAGTAGTGAGCCTAGTAGTTTAACTAGTTGCTATTCTGCCGATCTGTGAAAAGTAAAACAGCGAAAATACAGCGAAAAATATTTAGGTTTCGGATTTGTTCGAGCTGGAATTTAAGATGAACAAAAACCTCAATGTGTTTTGTGCTATGATGTACTGTCTAATGACGCAATGAAGTCTGCTAAGCTGCGAATACATTTAGAGACGAAACATCCAGACTACATTGGCAAGACGCCTGATTATTTTAAAATAAAAGGTAAAGAGGTGAAAATGAGTAAATCTAGAATAGAACAAAATTTCTACTGGAACCAGTAGTGAGAAAGCAACACTAGCTTCCTATGAAGTAGCGATACTCATTGCTAAAAGTGGCAAACCTAGCATTGCAGAGGAATTAATATTGTCAGCAGCTAAAAAATACTGTAGCATAATGATTGGTGACTCAGCTGCTAAAGAGCTGAACACAGTCCCACTATCAAATGATTCAGTTAAACGTAGAATTGTTGATATGCCTCAATGTCCGGGACCAGCTAATTGTGAGATTAAAGTCAACAACAGTGTATGCTTCACAACTTGGGAAAGTACTGATTTCACTGACAAGTCTCATTTGTTAGCTTTTGTAATTTACGAACACGAGAAAGAGCTTGTTGAAGACTTATTGTTTTGTAGGGAGGTCTTGCATAACACTGCTGAGGATGCCTTTAATACACTTGATGGCATTGTTTCAGAGCAAGGTCTTGAGTGGAAAGTTTGCTTAGGCGTAAACACCGACGGAGCCGCAGCGAGGTCTGGACACAACACTGGGTAAGCTTGACTTCAAGCTGTCAGCCCTGAGATTAAGTGAACTCATTGCTCGATACATAGAGAGGCATTGACTGTAAAAGAATTCTGCCAGATTTTAAGGAAACACTAGAAGAGTTGGTTAAAACTGTGGACTACATTAAAGCCCATCCTCTTAACTCACGGATATTCCAGAAACTATGTGAAGAAATGGGAAGCGAACATAAAACAACTGTTCTTGCCCACAGGCGCTCGCTGGCTTTATGGAAATGTTCTTTTGCGATTTTTTGAATTAAGTGATGAAGTGAGGCTATATTTTGAAGACAGGCAGCACGAAAAGTTTCCCTCAGCGGACGACTGTGATTTGAATGGTTGTGCAAAGTGGCATATCTAGCTAGTATCTTCTCACAATTAAATGAACTAATCCGAAAATTGCAAGGACCAAAACACGATGTTTTCACGGTTCATGAGAAAATTTAAGCAATAATAGGAAAACTTCAAGTGTGGAAAGGTCGTGTAGAAAAGAAATCCTTAGACTCTCCTTTCCTATTTTGGAACAATTTCTGTCTTCATCAGAAGAAAATTTGCTTAAAAATATTGAAGAAGCCATTGTAGAACACCTGAATGGCCTATCAAAACCTTTGAGAAAGTACTTTCGAGCACCGGCAGATGCTCAGAATGAGTGGATAAAGTATCCTTCCCAGAAAAAAAGAAATAGGCAACATTGATAGCCTTTCAGAAAAAAGTACAGGACCAACTAATAGTTATTTAACAGCAAAGTACGGAAGGTTGTATACCAGGAAAATGAACTTGCAAAATTTTGGTTTCTGGCGCAGAATGAATTTAATGAACTTGCTATCAAAGCACTTAAGTATATTGTGCCCTTCCCAGCCACATGTCTGTGCGAGCAAACATTTTCAGTGTTGTGCAACATCAAGCCATTGAAGAGAAACAGACTTGCCAATGTAGAAACTGGCTTAAGAGTAAATATCACCAACATTAAGCCCAGCTTAACTGAGCTTATTAATAAAAAGGTTTATTTTATTTAGTTTAACTTTCATTTTTACATTTATCATTAATTAAATTTAAAACTAAATATACAAGAAAATACCTCAAGTTATATATGCAGTAATTATTTAAATTGCAATTATAAAATTCAACAAAAAGTCGACTGGTTCATATAAATTGAGTTGCCAAACTATGGGGTTCCGCGAACAAGTTGTTAGATGATAAGTGGGTCCTTGAGGCAGAAGAGTTTGAGAAACACTGATCTAGAGTATCTGTAGTGTGTACTGTTTACAAGACTCATTGCAGTTGTACATACATATCATGTGTGAGCCAAATAACGTGGGTAATCAAGGACGTGTTGAACGGAAACAGCCATCTAACAATAACAGAGTGCTGAATAATAATTGCACATCCAGTACTAACATTTTCATGAATCACATCGACCACACCTTCTCATGATACAGACAGCATTTGTATACAAATAATATTTTGTAATGCACTGCAATGCTAATTCTGCAACCATAAAAGTGAATCATGAAGAAACAGACCAATAGAAAAACTTCTCACACGTATTCAAAATGAACATCTGGTATTTCTCTTATATATATTGTAGACGTAAATGCGTTTTACAAAACATCGAAAGTATCTTTTATTTGATAATATACATAGGTATAATATTTTAAATGGCCGCGCCATGGCTGAGTGCTTAGACAGTTTGACTCTCACCTAGGTGACCCGGGTTCGATCCCAGGCGACTGCAAAGTGGGATTTGTTATGGAAAACATGGTGCTGGGGTGGGTTTCCTCCGGGCCTTCCGTTTTCCCGCACCATCATTCCACCAATTGCCCCATGATTCATTTCATCATCCCAGGCGTTGAGCCGACCCCTCACCCCTGGTATTTCTGGTCAAATGCTTCGGCTCCCTTGCTCTGAGGGAACCCTAGCGACTCCTAGCACCAGCATTGGTGAGGAAGGGGGGAAAAAGTATGTATTTATTGTTCGTAAATTAGCTATGCGTATACATTATTTCTGTGGGTGAAGAAATTATTTTTTCTAAGTGTGCATTCAAAATAACGTAGTATATTGAAAGATTCCGAAGCGCGAACAGTGAGGTAGCATGTCGAGTCGAGTGTTAAGTTGCACTCACATCGGGTTGTTTTGATTTGCTGCTCCTTGCAGTCATGCTAGTAACATGCTGGCCTCTGGTTCCCGAATTAGCGGGTCCAAACCCAGCGCAGGGCAATGGCATGGTGTTCAGAAGGGAAGTGAATTCGGTGGTTCCTTATTATGGACTTAGAGCACGTGAAGGAACCTCAAGCCTGATAAAGAGGCAAAATTAAGCGATCTTTCACGCCGAATATAGAATGGGACGATGAGAAGCACAGTGATTAAAGAGCGTCCATTTTAACTCAATTTTAATTTTCTGTTGTTATGACAATTTGGACACAGTAAACAAGTTCGTACCTATAGTTCAATTACATCTAACCTGTATCATCGGAGCCTAAGGTACACACAGTCTATGTGATTAGTTCAGTACAGTGAAAACAAGTGTAAGTTTATTTTTCATTCCATACGAACTTTGTACACCAATGCATTTGTAATGCCGCTCCTTCCTCTTAGCGCTTCACCCCCGCGAGGAACTGGCAATTGGCTTGGGTTAATGTCGCTGCAATGTCATACATGTGCTGCAAAGTAAACAAGTTGAGAATGTACGCTTTGCTCAAATATTTTCTATTAAAAGGTGTACAAACTGCTGCCAAAACAAGGGAATTGGGTTCCACTTCGGAAGATTTTTCGCCATATTATGGTGAAGGAATGGTTTGTGGAGTTTAAAACAAATGCTTCATTAAGGCAATACTGTAGTGTTGTAGTACATAAAGTATTGACTGCAGTAATGACATCTATCGGCGTAGCAGGATGGCAAATGCACATAGATTTCACCACGTAGATGGTGCAATGCTAATATGCAATAGTTTAACCAGTTTTGAGTCGATAGAGCAATACAACGTTTCAAAAGTACTTTATTATTACTATGTTGGACATCAGGATGATATACTGTTAATACTCTAGAGCTTTCGTGAGGCGACAACCCTCTGAGGACCAACGGCTTTTGCATGACTGCGTCCTCACGCTAATACCGTCCTAGCATGAATTTGAGACTACTGCGTTCATAACAGCCGTGGTCTGCGGTAGTGCAACATTAAATTTGTGTTTCACATTTCATTTTGTGTTACCTTTTACTGTCGCATTTGAGTATTGTGCATCTATAACATGTAAAGTTATTAGTTATTAAGGGTAGAATTGAAATAGTTGCGGATTCAAACCCAGCGAAGGGCGATGGATTTTTTTTTTTTCGGGCATAAATATTTTCTTCCCTTCGGAAAGGTAATAAAGTTGGTGGTCCCTTATGGTAGATTTAGTACATAAAAGAACTTGATAAAGGGGCATCTGAGCAAAATTAAGGTTATTTCACGCCCAGTATAATGAGACACTGGCAATCACAGCAACGATTTAATTCGAGGATTATCTTAAGTTAATTGTACCGTTGTTTTTGTCTAAGTTATTTGAGTTTTGTTGTTGCTTTTATTTGTTCATTTAAAATTTATGTCCATAAATAAATAACAAGGGACGTTACCAAATTGAATGTCACTTCATTCCTAATGCAGTTGGATGAAACTAGGTTCACATATCTCCAGAGTGCGACTTCAGATTGATGGTTATTTGAAAACAACTAAATTTTTACCTAGAGAAAATATCGGCACACTCCAATATGTGTGGTTTGGAAATTTGATGGAGAGGAAGTTATTGATTACTTTAAAAAAGTTCCGACAGTTGCGGATTATAATAATGTCCCACTTTTACACACACAAAAAAAAGTTGTGTTTTTATGAGCGGCTGGACGGAGACCAGAAGATCCGTGGTTCAAATCCGGGCTCTGGCATTGAATTTTTCAGTCTGACCGTACCCTCTCATAGTGCGTCCTACACATGGCTAGTGTGAAAGAACAATTAATTTCCATTATAAGATGTATAGCAGCGCCTATGCATATGCACGTTTGTTAAAGTGTACCTTATTCGATGTACCTGATGAACGCTGTCTTTCTGTGATGAATGTATTTAAGCCAAACTTAGCTTTACATAGATACGCCGCAGTTACATTTCTATTACTTCTATTTCCATATCGCCTAAGTAACTTAAGTATCACCGAGGTATGTAAGGCGTTTCTACCGTTTTACAGTAGTTTACTGGACGTTTTCCATTTCGCCTGATATTTGATAGGTTTGGCTACAATTGGTCAGCCGTTTTCATGTTTTAGCAGTAATTGGAAGTGCTGTACAGCAATTTTCCGAGGTTTTACAATAGTGAAACTCATATTCAATATGCCCAGCATTACATCTTACAGAAGTTTACAAAAGATTCGGAGAACATTTTTTAAAATGTGAAAAGAATACCTATAAAGCAGTCATATTTATTGTAAAAACATAATAAAATTACTGAAAAAGACTAAAAGCTCATGGCAGTAAACAAATCATCTAAAACATATGAAAATACTGTATAAAGGAGCGAAACTGTATGGAATAATATAAATGATCCTGAAAACATCAACTACCATAGAACGAGAGAAATTACTATCTCGTAACAGTGACAAAAATATCAATAAGAGTTCTGAAGGAACACCTTTAAAGTGCTGGAAAGTATGTTTTAACAGTGCCCAACGTGCCCTAAAAATGACCATAATAGCTATCACAATGTCCAGAATACCTTAAAACGCTTGAAATATATATTTATATTACAGCTCCAAAATGTTTGGAACGATCTACAAATATGACTGAAATGTTCATAAACATGCCTAAACTTACTGCTCTGTTACCCCAAATGCCCTGAAAAGTATCCCGAATGCCCCTTTAAAGTTGTAAATAAATACCTCTAGTAGCACCAAATGCATCGTGAAATGCATCTGATATTATCTGTGTGTCCAAAATACTCCTGTAAGTGTGGAAAGGAAGAGTCACATTGGCGTAGTAGCACTATGGTTAAGAGCAGCCGGACGGAGACCGGAAGATCCATGGTTCAAATCCCAACTGTGGCATTGAATTTTTCTGTCTGACTACCTTTCCATACTTTGGTCTACATACGGTTAGTGTGAAAGAACAATATCCATTAATTGAACTAATAGTGGTCCGAACTATGAAGCCTGGGCCTTTAAGAACTTACAACACAGCAAGTCGCCATGCAGGTAGTTGTCTTATGTGTTTATGAGAACTCCTGATGGTTTACCGGGAAAAACACGAGTCAGTTGGTTGGCCATGCTCGCCTCGGTAGCGTAAATGGTAGCGTGTCTGCCTCACGTTCAAGAGGTCCCGAGTTCGAATCTCGGTCAGGGTGAGTGACCTGGATAAGGTTTTTTCCGGGGTTTCCCTTACCCTGATAGACGAATGTCGTGTAGCTCTACGCTCCATGGACCCCGGACTCATTTGAGCATTTCACCCATTCATAGTAGCTCAATGGTTAAGAGCAGCCAGACGGAGACCAGGAGATCCGGTGTTCAAATTCCGGCTATGACATTGAATTTTTCAGTCTGACTGTACCTTTCCATACTGCGTTCTATACACGGCTAGTATGAAAGAACAGTGAATTTCCATACTCCTGTAAGGGTCCGGAAACACCGTGAAAATATCCAAAATACCGTTAAAATACCTCAAAATGACTTTAAATATACCTGTATATATTATAATATACCTGTACTATGATAAAGGAGAAATTAGTTTGCGATTGACACATGGTCCTCTGAATCAGCAAGGTGTGGTATCTTTCGGACCAATAGCTTATGAAGACAAACTTCCAAGTCAGCCATGATTTTTCAGTAGATGATGACGCTCCGACAGGAGGATTTGTCAATCGCAAAGTAATTTCTCTTCGATTTAGTGCCCAAAAATGTCGTTAAAGTAACTGAAATGTCTAAATGTTTGAGCTAAGATCTAGATGACAGTTTAGGTTAGGTTAGGATAGGCCTAGATACGTTAATTAGAAAGCCCTTACGTTAGATATACATCAGATATATCCAGTAATTATACCATTCGTAAGGATAAGCATATACTGCTGTACATCTTAGAAATTGTTGCAGAATCACGTCGAAGGCCTTAAATTTTACTTATGGGCAGTTTTGGTTCTGCATGAATGTTTATATTAGGATTGACTGCTAAGTGATAATTATTAAATTAGATTATAAAATATTTGAAATATGAATACGCTTTTCTTTGAAACTAAAATACAAGAGAAATGGGTGTCACGAAAACCTTTTCTGGGTCACTGGGGCGTTTCTTTAAAGTGGCTGACAATCCTGTATATATGTTATGTCTGGCAACCCTATGATAATGAAACCGGATCCATACCAAACACTAGATGTGAATCAGTCCCAACAATTGGTTAGGGTGAATTACCTGGATAAGGTTTTTTCCGAGGTATTCCCTTATCCTCACAGATGAATATCGGGTAGCTCTAAGCTCCATGGAACCCGGATGCATTTGAGAACATCACTTCACCCATTTCATCCATCGTCCGATGACTTTACTTAACGTAAATTACACACACACCAAAAAAAAAAAAAAAAAAAAAAAAAATGGGTTCAAGAGGACCTGTCTACGATCCTTGCTCTTTGGTTGTTCTCTTGTGTAGTACTAGTGGCTTGAAACCATCTGTCAACCATTTCAGTAACAAAGTGAAGAGTTGATTTGCGCATTGGAATAAATATACGACTGACCAATGGTAATTTTTTACCTATTTTCAATTAGCCAACGCAATGCAGGTTTTTCAACATCAAAATTTGATAAGACTTAACATTCTTTTTATTGCAAATCCCTTACTATTTTCTCTACCCGTAGCAAGCTCATTCCTGTATCAACAGCGTAGATTTAAAGTTTCTGCTTTGTTAATTTTGGTGCTGTTTGTAGTTTTTGAGCAATAATGAGTTTTGAGATGCATATAAAAATATGACGCTTTCGCTAGAACCAGCGGTCAAAGGATTTGATACGAGTCAGGACGCACATTTTCTAGAATTTCTTCAGGTTTCATTTTGCCAACTTGTGACTAGAGATAGTTGTAACGGCTGTTTTATGACTCAACCGCCTTGAATAATTTCTACAGCAAAGAGTCTAATGGACATGCCTGAGGAGAACAAAGAAAATTAACTCAACCAAAATCTTTCCCTTTTCGAGGATTCGGGAAATATTTTAGTGAATTGTGAACGCTCACATTTAGTACACGTGTTTTAACCATGTCATTTCATTCATGTTTCCAGCTTTTAGATTATCGTTGGTCCTAGTGTATGCCGCCAAGAGATAATTTGTTTTCTTATAAAACGGTTGGGATAAAAAATGTTTAGCTTCTCAGCTCACAAAAGGACTCGGTGGAAAGTTTTTAAATCTTGATAACGGAGCACCAAATGCTACAAGCCGCCACTGGATCGAAGCGTAACTAAAGGAACAGGTTGTGCACGAAGATGATTTTCACACCTGGCCAATGAATGGCGACGTCTATTTTTGGACCTCTTGTGGCCCTTTGTTCCACTCTCCAGGCCTTGAAGGGCTCTTGCAAAACCGAACTCTAGACCTCCTGATCGAAAGTTGCCCTTCGACCTTGATATCCCGTCCCGTCCAGTTCCCCCGATATGCGAAGTGGTGCCAGGATGTCGCCGAGGTATCGAATGCCGACCATATCCACGGCCTCCTTGTAACTGATACTCCCTCGACGTTATAATCTCTGGTCGAATTCTTTCCGCGTACAAATTCAGGTTACGTAACGAGTACATTTCTTTTAATGCAATAAAACCTAGAAATTATATTATTTAAAGCATTTGTATATAATATATTGTTTACTCCCTCTACTACTGAGAATAGGGTAAGTAGAGTATTCCGCCAAAAATTTGATACCGAGATTTCACCGGAAGTACATGATTTGAAGCCCTCCGAACTAATGAATTGAACCAATAGTGGTCCGAACTATGAAGCCCGGGCCTTTAAGTACTTACAACACAGCAAGTCGCCATTAAGGTTATGTTTATGAGAACTCCTGATGGTTTACCAGGAGAAACACCAGTCAGGTTTTTTTTTTTATTTTAATTTAGAAGACGACCAGAGCACATACGTGTTTGAACAGCATAACTAGAACGAAATGTGTGTTCAACATCGTCAGATGATGCAACACCAACGCTTTCAAGAAAATCTTACCTTAAACCACTCTTTAAGTGGGTACTCTATACTAAAACATGGCTGTAACTTTTCTGATTCAATACTATATGTTAAAGATGTGTGCACGGCATATAAGGTATATCTTGAATTTTCTGGTATAAGATGTGAAGTCCTATTCGAGGTAAATAAATATTTATTTAGTATAATAAAGTACACTTGATTTCCGAGAGAAGAAGGTTAAATGGCTATTAATATATTTTCTTGTATTCGTGCAAGGAAACTAAATTTCAGTCACTACATAGTGTCTGGCTTTCAGAAATATTGGGGATCCCTTTAGCTATTGTATTCATCTTGTATCTGTAACAAAATGTTGCAATGAAAACTTATCTTAGAGGAATAAACGTATTTTCAAAATGTTTGTAGTCATGTAAATCAACATATCAAAATCCCCATCTTTGGAATAACTGAACTTATGTAAGGCTCCTCATACTTAGAAAATCGGGTATGCGGTATGTTTAATTACCTTCCCAGAGGGATGGGACTGGACTGGACTACGGTACGGAGGGGATTTGGCCCGGAGGTCCAAACTTGGTCTATTCTACCTATTCTCCAAGTGGGGTATCCCTGGGAGGAAGGATGAGGCGAGAGGAGACAGAGGGCGACCGTCCCAAGGAGCCACGACAGTGCAGAGGGTAGGGTCGCTACACTTTACCAGTTGGAAACTCCAACGGCAGGCCAGTACAACCGGCATCCCAACCTACTGTAGTTTGCAGTTTGCAAATGGCCCCACAGACCGGGTTTGGAGACCGTCCTACCGGAGAAGGAAGTTTAATCAAGAGTATATCATCTTGTCATGCAACGCCGAGACACCCGCCGACACTTCTACATTGAAAGAGATTACCAGATGAGAGATGATATGAAATGATAATGGAGATGAAATGAAAGGACAGGAAATTCGGGGATGCAATTAACCTCCCAGCATTCGTCTGGCGACCTGGGAAAACCGCCGAAAAAACCCATGGGTCAAGTTCGGCCACGGGAATCGAACCCGGACCTACCGAATGCGGGTCGCAGACGAAACCGCCTGAGCCATCCCGCTCGGTGAGAAGGGTGGGGGATTTTCTGAAGGGCGTAAATAGGACAATAAAATCGAAGTAACTCTTATTATTCAGTTATTTCTAAAGTATTGCATAAAATGTGTAAGTTCAGTACTTCTGACGTTCCATTATTTACAACATTTTCATAATAGTGAGGATTCTCAATGCAATTTTTATATAAAATGCGAAAGAAAGGTCACTTATTCAAACTGTTTTTAGGAATAAACTCGTTTGTAAAATCAGGATCCAGTTGCAATAATTTAAATTCTCAGGTGCGATGTAATAGATGGATTATTGTCCATGCGTAAACAGAGCTTGATAGTTTAAGCTTAACATATTCGTAAACTTATTTTTACTTTTTCTCGTTATGATAAATCGTATACGTGACAAAAATTGGATTTCGAGAGTCCATCTGAAATGAAGGGTATAGGCCTACTGAACTCCCCAAAAGAATTAAAAAAAAAAGGCGCAGGTGTACTATATGTATGTGAATACGTAGCTTAACTAAAGTGAAATTAATATATACCAGGTGAGTCAGCCGCGCCTTATTTTTAGAAGTTAGGCCACCCATCAAACGGCATGTGTGCCTTAGTCCAGTTTTGTGCTTACTAAAATGTATTGCTTCACGTTCTTAGAGGAATACGCAAAATTCAGAGGAATAGCGGTTTAAGGGACCGAACGTATTCCTCGCTAAAGGACACCTCAAAAACATAACGACTCCTTTACTGAGAGCGAATTTCGGTTTCCAGCCGATTTTACAAACTTTTTATTAGAGTATCATAGCAGCCTAATTCAGTAAACACCTCAGGAAAAATGTACCTAATCATATGAGTACACTAACGTCAGTTAAAAATAAAATGGCGGATTCTTGTACTTAGAGCAGGGTTAGGAAGAAGTTAAGAGACCCGCTTCATCCATTATGGACATATTATTAAACAACGGTTTATTTACATTTTTGCGTAAAGTACGTCTCGGGCTTCTCAATTAACATGTATTAGAGCTTTTGTCATTTAAGTAATAATCTTAAAACGCCCAGCAAGTGGTGAAAAGTGTCTCAGAAAGCTAAATCAAGCACGAAAAATCGCGAGGTGGAAATGGCACAGCACTAGGCATACAGGTCCTACTATTGAACGCGAAAGGTGCTATTTCAATCGTCTCGGAGGAGCTAAATAGGATTATGACATCTGTTCCCTAAGCCCCTATAACACAGGTTCGAATCTCAGCACTACAATTTTTTATGTTCATGAAAACTTGGAAACCGAATTCACAATAATCTAATTATAAAGTTATTAGGTTTTCAAGAAATTCACCCCGAACTACCATTTCGCTTTTCTTAAAAATGGATTTTGGTTAAAATATTGTATATGTACGGTATTTTATGATAAAATCTTTTCTTAAACTTCCTGTGAGTAACCGTGAGGTACACGTCATTAAGGAATTTTATATAATTGGTATAGCGTAAGAGATAGAACGGAATCGTACAACACAGTGAAAACGTATTTCAAACTCTTGATTGATTTTTTTTTTTTTTTTTTTTTTTTTTTTTTTTTTTTTTTTTTTTTTTAGATAATTTGTTTTAAAATTACCTTTTGTGGTATAAAACATTGAATTTGTCAATACTGGGCATTTTTAAAAGTGCTGTTGCTATCAGTTATTTCCCCTGATATGGTGAGCCCAGCATAACTTGACCATCGAAATGACCATCGAGCGAGATGGATCCGCGTTAACACGTGAGGCTCGCATTCGGAAGTTTCGGGGTTCGTTTCCCTGATTAGCAAGACGAGCGTTGGAATGGTGGACTTCTACCACGGCTCTCATAATACAGGACAGTTCCGGGACTCTGTGTTGGTTGACAGCGGGCAGAGGGTGCAGAGGCTTGCGCGTTGGGATTTCTTCTTGACTCCACCAGATGACCTTCCGAGTATCCACTGTCTAGTGGTAACTCTCCGGTTTCCGCTTTAGGGAAACTCTAGTCATCCCGGCAGTTTTTTAAATATATACCACGTTAACCTGACAGAGTGTCAGGGTGTTTTTCCTGTGGGGTTACATCAAGGTTAGTGTTTACAACCCTCCACTTCTAGCGACGTTGGCGGAATTAAGAAACCGTATTACCGCAGCCATCTAGAACATCACACAAGACATTCTTGGGAGGGCATGGCATGAATGAGATCACCGGCTGCACGTCTATCCACCACAAAGCAAGCAGGGCCTGAAGAGGGAGAGGAGCTTGAATTATTTATCTGCTCTGGTAGTGAATCAGTCTATTACGAAATGAGTATGAGCGCGCTTATGAGTCACCTATGCAGCCAGATCTAAATCTCATTTCAGTAACTGCAGTGATAGGTGTTAAGCATGGATGAGTAATGTGACAACACTGTATATTTTAAATGAACCTGGCATCCTATCGGGACGGCGAGCATAAACATTATGCGGACAGCAAAAGTGATTGTTACACATTTCTCTGCCATTGCCTTCTTGTGGTGGGTGGATGGTATTCTCTGTCCACTACAAGAATGCTAGCTGAGAATGAAGGGCAGAGGAGCCTGAACTGTTTCTGCTCTGGTAGTGGATCTGTTTACTACGAAATGAGTGTATGGGAGTGCATGTAAGTCACCCATACTGCCAGATCTGTTTGTTTCAGTAACTGCAGTGATAGGTATTACGCATGGGTGAGTTATGTGACAACACTGTGAATCTAGCATATATATCATAACCGGATGCGAGCATAAACACAGTTGAAGTGATTACGTTACACATCCCTCTGCATTGCTTGCTTGTGCTGGGCAGACAGTACACGTGGTGCTCACATCGAGTACATCTAAGGTGAAAACAAAACTTCAAGTGATTGTGTGATAGGGGTGGTGATTTTTCGCAAATACGATATAGCGCGATAAAGTGCGAAATTGACTCAAAATGCGATATAAATGCGAAATCGAAGATTTTCCCAAGTAATTATTTTTTCCCCAGTGTTCTTTCTTCTGGAAACTTTAACTGAAGAGTCTGTAGAACCTTTACATGTTTAGAAAGTTATAAAGTAACCACTCTTCTGGAATGTGGAAAGCAACCCTTCCCGTTAAATTAGCCTATTGTTCCACCATTGCCCATAGAGGTATGTTTGGTACTGAAGCGAGTTCAGTTGTTTTACAAAAGAAACCCCTGTTACCACGCCTAATGACTCATAAATCTATCTCCACAACCCAGTTAACGGTAAATTTCAATCCTTGTCTCTGAAAACCAATAGCAATCCTAATTTTAAGGAAGTGATAAACAAATGTTAATTCCAGTTGTTCTCAGTTGCCAAAGTTCCGATTTTCATTGTTCTGTTCGGTTTCACGCGCAACTTTCATTCATTATATACGTAGGTCACGTCAGTAAGTGCGAGGCTAATTTTGTGCATTTTCTTTTTACTGTGCTACATTTACATCAGTATGCACTATATATAGTGTTATGCAGTATGCTTTAGTCTGTGTCAGATTGTTCTATATTTCTGTATATTGCTTTAACCTATATTAATGTGAAATAAATTGACACATAAATGCACTTTTAACTCACTGTCAATAATAACACTCCATAAATGTGTTTTAGATATCATATGAAAATACTAATATTCATCATTTAAAAACAAATTAACGCAAATTAAACTTTTTAAAATGCTATAAAATATTAAATTGCAAATACATAAATACTATAAAATTCTAAATGTAAAAATCAAAATGCTAAATATCACTACCCCTAGTGATACTTTATTTGTATTAAGTATTAGTGAAAATATAGCCTTATAAAATCGTCCAGTAATTTGTAATAGACACCCTACGCTTCCATAGCTTCACTGTTCTTGTTTTCTATTTTACACATATACACCCATACCCAAGGCGAGACTCCCAAGACATACGAGTGTGGGTCAAAAAGTAATGCCTCCTATTTTTTCTCTCTTAAATGTAAGTTATGTTAACACTGTATTTGGCGCAATTCCTCAAACCTTCTTCTCCAATCCCCTGCAGTAGTAACTTCCTAAGTCAACAGGTGGCAGCACTGAATCCTCTTGCAAAATGGCTGACATCGACATTCGTATTAGACAGCGTTCTGTGATTGAATGTTTGACTGCGGAAGGTGAAACGCCAATTCGCATTCACGAAAGGCTAAAAAAGGTGTATGGTGATGCAATGGTGGATGTCAGCACTGTTAGACGATGGGTTCGTCGCGGTAACGAAGCTGAAGGGCAAACGCCATTGGCAGATGAAAAGCGAAGCGGCAGGCCGGTGACTGCAGTGACTCCATGCAACATTCAGCGAGTCGATGACATCATTCATGGTGATCGCCGGGTAACAAGAGGTGAATTGTGTCGCATTACCTCCCTCAGTAAAGCAAGTGTGATGACGATTATTCAAAAAGTTTGTTCTCGTTGGGTACCAAGAATGTTAACCGCCCAAAACAAAGAAAGAAGGAAAACAATTGCCTCCGAACACTTGCAGCGCTTTAATTTGGAGGGAGAGGAGTTTCTGGAAAAAAATTGTTACTGAAGATGAGACGTGGGTTCAGTTTTTTGAACCTGAATCAAAGAGGCAGTCAATGGAATGGCATCACACGTCACCAGAGGGGGAAAAAAAGAAGAAGAAAAAAAAAAGTCAGCGGTCGTCAGGGAAAGTTATGGCGACAGTGTTTTGGGATGCAGGGGATGTGCTTATGATTGATTTTTTGGAGCAGGGATGCACAATAAATTCTGTCCAATACGTCAGAACTCTCAAAAAGCTGAAAGTACGTCTTCGCCGAGTTCGCCCAACAAAAACTATAGCGGATGTTCTTTTGCATGACAATGCAAGACCACACACCAGCCGTTACACCACTGCAGAAATTGAGAAATTGGGATGGCAAGTCTTACCTCACTGACCTGGCACCATCAGACTTCCATCTGTTCGGCCCACTAAAGGAAGCTCATCATGGGATTCATTTTGAAGATGAGGAGGCTGTGAAAACGTCCGTGCGTCAATGGCTTAAGAAGCAAGACTGTGTGTTTTACGACACTGGAATACATACCGTAGTTAAAAGGTGGACCAAAACTGTGGAAAAGGACGGAGATTGTATTGAATAGTGACAAATTAATCGTCAATGTTGTAGTTTTTAAGGTATGTAAATTGGATTCAATTTTCTTGGCAATTAAAAGAGGGGAAAAAATAGGAGGCATTACTTTTTGACCCACCCTCGTAGATTGTAGCAACCACGGCTACGAGGGCCAGCACATTTGGGCATGCCGCCGCGAGCGCTTCCCAGCCGGGGTAGTCGAATAAATTCTGCGAGTCTCTACCTCTTGCATGTGTCTACTATGGTTGCTTCACCTTCACCGTTCCTCATAGTGTGTACGATAAAAGGGATCCAATTGCGGGTTGAGATGCCAGATATCCTTTCCTCTACATTTACGTAGTGAAACGATTTATGGCAAAGGTTATCTAATCGATTAATTTTTTCTCTCTTTTCCAAGAATAGTTTGAAGACGGCATATTAAAAACGCTGATGTGTTTGTTGCATTCACATGCGTGGCTCATTCAGTTCTCTAAAAAATGTATTGTAGCTACTGAGAAAGCCAGTTAAACGTGTGCATGTGCACGAGAAAAGAAGAGACGTTTTACCATTTGAGAAAAGTACCTATTTTGAATATCCCAGAAATGCTTAACTCCACAGACACAACATGCGCGCGCAGAATAAAAAAATGGATATGAATTGTGTAGTTTAACAACGTATATCTATAACATATGTCTATTTCTCATGGCTTACCAATTATTCAAAAGTCAGTCAAAATGAAGAGGGGTGTGGCCCCGCCGTGGCCAAAGCGACCCGGGTTCGACCCCAGGTGATCGCATGTAAGATTTGTGGTGCATCCAACGGTATTGGGGCGGGTTTCCTCCGGGTGTTCGGGTTTCCTCCGCCAGCTCATTCCACCGGTCTCTATTTTCATTTCATGTATCAAGCCGGATGTAGTAAATGCGGGTCTTAAACACGTAAAAAAAATGAAGAGGAATTAGCAGCTTTTTGCAGAAAATCTAAATATACAGGTTTTATTTGTCATGTAGATTTATTAACCATGTAGCATTTTAATCAGAATGGTTAATCATTTTTAGAAAATAAAAATAATGACAATTTTTCCATGTGAAAACTACTTGGAGAATTTTCTCAAAATTGTTCGTCTTATACCTATCCTTTGAAAATACTTAAGCCGACTTTTCATTTTAATTAAGCTGTTCTACATACGCAAGCGTGCGTGGACCAGATGTCCCTTTAATGGAGAACCTCAAAACATGCATTTCCAATTAACACTGCAATCGAATTTTTGTGTGGAATCTTACTTAATCTGCTTGTTATAGGTAAACAGTAAATGAAGTATCTAAAATTTAATGGTGAGCGAAAGTCATGTGACCGTAACATCAAATCTTCTTATGGATATATATCATTAACGCTTTGGTCATATCCCTTGGTTCACGGGAGTCGTTTGTAAGACATGGTCTGAGTTGCATAGTCGCCATTCTGTACTTTTGTTTGTCTGTAGAATCCTATCATATATTGAACATCCAATGCGGAATTTACCTGTCAATGAAGTAAATATGCCACAGCCTCTGCCCGTCGTGAAGATTTTTTTTTTAAATCCTTTTCATTGGGGATAGAACTATGAAAAATCGATCTGAAACTGGGCAGACCCTTATAATGTCAACAAAGAGATAGTGTACTTGTTGGCGCTTGCGCATTTCTGCAAGTCGTAAACTGTGCATTAACTGTCGGAGTGTTTGTTCCAAGGTCCGAATTCCGTCTTGCGATAAGAAAGGTCTTTTTATCCCTTTCAGTTAATGACTCACAATGTTTAGGATAAGTGCATTGGCTTTCAGTGTAGAAAGACAGTGTGCCAATTGTTGAGCAGGCAGGCGAACAGAAGTTTGTCAGAGGTACTTTTTAGTTTTATCTAAGTATTACATTCAATATTAGCATTTTGGGAGCTTCTGAATAATTGTTCTGTGAAGCCACTTAGTGTTGTTTGACAATGTGAACTATTTTTAGTACGAATGTAACATAATTCATTCAGACATAAAATCTTCAAAAGCTATTCCCGGAAAATATCAGATATATACCTTTTATATGTCATAATTTAAAATATGTGGTATACTTTATCAACATTCTTAGTTATTTTTTAGAAAATAGTGTTTTGTATAAACACGTGTCACAATCAAACACTCAGTCTGAGGAATTTTCTTGAAAATATTAATTTACAGTCTTTGAAGAGGCCGAATTTAAATATGAAGTTTTGTAGTTTATTTATTTTTTTACTTTATCTACTACGTAAATAGAGGATGTGTTGTATTCCACTCAAAAAAGTTCGATACCGAGGTTTTACCGGAAATATGTTTTTAAGCTCCATCATATAAAATAAAAGCATTTTTAGAAAAATATGCGTGCGTTGTTTGTTCTTTTTAATTCACTTCCTCGAACGTTAAGTTATATCGGACGATGAATTAAATGTGTGAAATGATACTCAAATGAGCCCAGGGTCCATGGAGCTTACTTACCTGACATTCGTCTTTCAGGATAAGGGAAAACCCCGGAAAAACCTTACCCAGATAGCTCATTCTGACCGAGATTCGAAAACCGGACCCCTTGAATGTGAGGCAGACACGTTATAATAAATCACACCTGGTATTTAAATTCTGAATCTTCTAAGGATGCGACACGATTTTCAAGAAATGCAGACCTTGAATTTTCGTGGAATGTCTTCAGAATATTCTTCATTCTGGATGACTTTTGTATAAGTGGTAAATCGTGGAAGACAAACAAAAACTTAGTACATACAAATGTACATTTTGTTAAAACACAACGTATTTCAGATACTTCTTTTTTTGGTGTCTGTGTGCACACATGTACGGGATAATTGTAACATGTATAATGTGTTTGTCAAAATTAGAACCCTTTTGAAAAAAATAAGGAAATATAGTTTAATTTTAGGTTAGTTGCGGTTGGGATAATGTTTTAAAAAGCGTCTGTTTTGTTTGTCTAAATATCAACATTTCTGTGTGGAATAAGTATTTTCGTCTGCTATAGGTAGTTTTAGAGGAAGAAAATAAAATAAAAGTCAAAATATTTCATACAAATTCTATCCCATCTACAGTTTTTTTTTCGCCCATTTATGTCCTGCAACGTTAAGTATATCCGACGATAAATGAAATAATGCTAAAATGAGCCCATGATCCATTGAGTTCACAATTACCATACAGTCAACTTTCAGGATAAGGGAAAACCCTGTAAACTCCAGATAACTCACCCCCCAACTCACCCTGAGCGAGATTGGAACTCAGGACCTCTTGAACGTGAGACAGGCTACCTCCTACGCTACAGAAGCGGTTGGCTAACGAAATGCATGGATGAATCACCGTGATGCGTTTTCTTTGAAGCGATGTATTTGTTTATTAGAATATGTGTAGGCGAACATTAATTTTGTAATCTCTGATCATGAGCGAATTAATTGAAAATACCAGCTAATTTCATGTGAAACCGTAGTCGGTCTGTCGCGTAAGCACAGCGATAGGATGGTCAGACTCAAGTCGCCGTTTTCTAGCACATTTCCCTTCCTTGTGACAGCATAATAAAAGCCATAACTCTGATTATGATTGCGCGATTTATATTTGAAGAAAAAAAATGTTTCATTTTGGCAGCATAAGTAAACTGTATACTTATTACCTTTAAATATTGAAAAATCTGTCATTGTTTCCAGTATTTCTTCTGAAAGTCTCTTCCCCCATTCTGCCATTAGGAACAGAGCACAATCGCCAACATCTGTCACTGTCGACTGCCACAAGCAATTAAGAAAATGTTGCCTCCTAATGTGGAAATGTATTGATTTTTGCCAGACGTTATTCGTGAGTTTGGATGGTCACATTGCAGAGCCGATAATCTCAGGAACACAGTGATAGAATTTCAGATTAACTATGTATTTGTCTAATATATTAATAATTCTAAAATCAGAAATAGTATGAAAATGGAGATTGATAATCCAGAAATTCGGGACAAATATCGTCCAATTGGCGATGGTCATATTTATTTTAATAACCGTCGCAACCTTCCATTTTAAGTAGCCCAAACGGCTACATATCGCCCACTCTGGCTAATAGCACGACGACAATTTCCGCCGACAGAAGAGCATTGTGACCTGCCTCGTTCGCGTAGATGGTAGCGTGTCTGCCTCACGTTCAAGAGGTCCCGAGTTCGAATCTCGGTCAGGGTGAGTTACCTGGATAAGTTTTTCCGGATTTTTCCCTTATTCTAAAAGACGAATGTCGGGTAACTCTAAGCTCCATGGACCCTGGGCTCATTTGAACATCATTTCAGCCATTCCATTCATCGTCCGACACGACTTAAAAAGTTAAAGGACGTTTAAAAAAAGGCATTGCCGCATAAACTTATAGCAGAAAGCCATGGTAAAGTCTTGTGCCGAATATTTTCAAAATGATACGCATATTTCATGTTCATGATACTACATACTAATTAGATGCAACTTTTTTGATCCTAGATTAGAGTTATAGAAAAATATAAATGTTTGATGCTTCCATTGTTAAACCACTACGTAATTATTAAATGTGCTTACGGGATCCCAGCCATCTGTTATAAAGGAAATTTTTTGTGTACGAGGGCGAAGGTTTTTAGAATGCCATGTTCCTATATCAAATGCAACTTGTTTGTATTTCAAGATACTTTCTAATGTTTTTTGAGTTGGTTGCCGCGTAATTTGTTCATTTTGCTCAGTTTGTTAATTATCATTAATTCAGCAAAGTTTGGTTGAACCAAAAGTGAATTTGAATAGAGAACATTTCCGGGCTGTGATTTTTTTATTACGATTTCAAATCGACATTACACAGTGTGAAGATCGGATTAAGATAAGCCCCATCTATGACTATGACAATGTTATGAGGTGGGACTTACATCTTCGATCAGTGAAATCTTTTGTGCCTTTCCCCCTGATGGAAGAGGGGTGAGGTGGGGGACACTAAGGACGGACGGATTGAGGTGAGACAGTAGCAGAGGTATGGCCTCCTTACACCTAGAGGTTTGAACTCCCCGGTGGCGACCTCCCCCCTGCGGGCTTATACATTCAATTAGGGCCCTCTCCCAAGGACGAGGATTTACAGAGAACAAATTCTCTGCCATGCTGCTGGAACTCCTGCTGAACTTGGAATCCTGAAACGTCAACCGGGTTGAAAGGTGAAGTGAAATGGAGGGACAGGAAATTCTAATCTTCTTGTGACTCGCAGAAACCCCCCAAAAAGACTATGTACTAAGGAGATCGGCCATCACAATCGAACCCAAGGCGTCCCAAATGTTGTGGCCACAGACCCTACCCGTTTAGTATGTCCTTTTTAAGGCAATAATTTGTAATTGATAAACCAAATTCGAGAGAGATCAATCTATTTCTTATGAATTTTCTGAAAGATGCCGAAGAACTGCCGGTACTGATCAAAATATTACCGCTGTTCAAAACTGAAGAAGGTCGATGGGCATCCTGTTAATTTATTCGATTCACATAGGGAATTGATATGACTGAAATCCAAAAATTTTACATCAACGGTTGCTAGACTTGAGGAAACTTTGTTGTCGACAGATTCCACATAATCTGTCACCATTAAAAACAGTGCATTGTTGTTGCAGAAAAAAAAACCTGAAAAATTACAATGTCAAATTGAGGTTTGAATATGGTTAGCAATGATGAATCTTGGGTTTATTGTTAAGGTACTGAAATGAAATGTCAGGCAACTCAATGGATCTGTTGAACAGAACCTAACGCTATGACAAATTTGTTGTGTTAGTAAGAAAATGATTAGTTGTTTTAACTAGCCATATTGTTAGTTTAGCACTAGAAGATAGACTATTGTTAATGCTGATTGTTTTTAGTAGTGTTTGTTTACCGGAATTTTCTGAAAAGCTCCTGAAAAATGCCCAAAGTATTTACATCATGGCAACCCTCATTTCATACAGCAAAACTAACAACTGAGTATATGGATGCCCCAAAGGTCAGCACCCTGGACCCTCCACCATACATGCTACCTAACACCTTGTGTTTTCTTTCTGTTTTCCAGAAAGTAAAGATAAAATGCATGGAATCACTTTTTTGTTCATCAAATGATGCAGCGGAACAATATAAAATCTTGTTTTCTGAATTTTCTCAAGAGTGGCATCATTTCTTTAAGGATTTGTTTCATGAATTTAAAAAATGTATTGATATTAAAAGGGAATATTTGAAAAGCAATATAGCTAATCCTTATAAATAATAACTAAACACTAGTAACACAAGTGAAGTGAAGTTGTGTTACTAGTGTTTAGTTATTATTTATAACCTAGTTTACTTCACTGTCAGCAGCTTCAGTTTTTTACATAGCTAATCCTTGTTTGATAGCCTAAAAATGTTCAGTATTGCTCACATTATAACATAATTTAAAAAGTTAATACTTTCATTATTGCAAATCTCAGTTTATTCTGATGGAAATCTTTCTAGTGTGATTTTATAAATTACTTAAAAAAATTAGAAAAGGTTTACTAAGGCCTTGAAGATGAATAGTGTGTGTGATGAAGGCTTTAGCTTTTATTTGAGAATGTTATGGAATAGAAAATAGTTATGTTACTCCACAGAACTTACTGCTTCCATAGTTACCATTGATATAAAAGGCTCTTTAATATATTGCATAATAAGAGCTGTGATACCTATCAGGTCATGAATGCATATTGGAAATACAAGGTCTGATAAGTATAACTTAGTTTGTGGCTAGACAGGTACTTTTTGCAATACTTAAAAAATCCATGAAAAGCAATAGTAAATCAAAATTGCTACAATTCTGTTGGGTATTACGTGACTTCCTATTGGTATCATAAGTATTGAAAACTACAACTGTAAGTATTAATGACCTGTTTCATCCTTGTTGCCATGGTAATTGACAAATGTGTTATAAATTTAGCTTACACAACCAAATGCTTGTTCTCAGTTATTAATTTACAAATTAAGTATTGCAAAAATATTTTAAATCATTACTTATATAGTTTTTAAAATGTATAATGTGCTTAAGAAATGCATCATGTTTTTTTTATCATTTGGTAATTGTTAATTTCCATTTATATTGTAATTCTGTAATTTTTTGTTATGTAAGTTTTACTGCTCTGCATTTGTTTTTATTAAGAGTCTCAGAGTGTTGGTTGAAACTGAGTATAGAATTTTTGCATGGAGTGCATTACTTCCTCGGCTTACTATATAGACAAAGGGTAATGTAAGTTGAAAGTGACAAGTATTGGTTCTAAAATCACTCACTCCCTTCCCCCTTTGAAGATGTGAGCCCATCACAGCCAAACCCCCTTCCCCCCAATTTGCAACATCCTGTGTTAGATATCATATTCATAAATTGATATCAAGGTTATGATGATCAGTGTGTTGGCTAGGGGGGAAGATATATATACTAGACTAGAGGAACCCTTGACTCAGTCATTAGATGAAGCAGTATGCAAAATAGTCCATAACTTTTGAAACGTGCTTTGAATTTGTGATGCTGACCATGAATAAAACATAAATTATATAAATATTAAAAGCAGAAGCATTATTAACAGTGAAGTATTCTTCATATTTAAGTTTGAATTTATGAGTCACTATGTTTACACTCAGTCTTCACTTACTTGTTGTTGTATAATTGAAACGTTTTCAAGATCATTCGATTGTTTACACTCAGTCTTCACTTACTTGTTGTTGTATAATTGAAACGTTTTCAAGATCATTCGAAACAGCTGAGGAAGCAAGTGAAGACTGAGTGTAAACATAGTGACTCATAAATTCAAACTTAAATATAAATTATATAAATTATTTTTGTCAAGTCTACTCACTAATAAAATTGTAACTTCAAATAATTTTTTTTTTTTATATACTGATATATTACATCTCATTAATTTCTCCACCCACTGTTATTCATATTTGTGTGTTACCCATAAACTATGTTTGCAAACACTTATACTTAAAGCTAATTGAGATACACACTTGTAGAAATAGCTGTGTTACACATTTTGTTATAGTTACAAATTGAATAGTGATAACAATCAGTGTTTGAAAACTGGTTGCTAGATACTGGCTTTTAGATTCCATGTTCTTTTTGTAACATCACAGCAAATAACTGTAGGTTGGCAGCACTTTAAAAATTGAAATGACAGAGATATTGAAAAATTGAGTCCAGTAATAATGGTATTCGAGGAAATAACCGATGCCTTAAAAAATTACTTGAAATTAATTGTGATGTCTGCATTTTTTTTTTTTTTTTTTGTGTAGTTGCTTTTCATTATCTGCTATGATTTTATTTATACAAGGTTATATAAAATTAATTGAGAATGAAGAAGAAATTACAGACCATTTGCAGAAAATTCAAGATTGGTCATACCTTACAGATTTTAGAAAACAATCAGATAATGAATATTAATAATACGTAAAAAAAAGGAAGCTAATAACAGTGAAGCAATACAGATATTAAAAAATATATATATATAATTATTTGTTACAAACTTCAGTTTATCTTTATTCAAGAAATTATAAATTCCTTGCAGTACTCAGGACAAGTTTCGCATTAGTATATTGCAATACTAATGTGGTAAGCACTATATGGAATGAGGCGCCTCGTTTTTTCAATTTACGAGGTTCCATTATGTGCTTACCACATGTGTATTGCATACTATTTTTTGCACTATGTGTATTTATATAATTGTACGAATTGTAATATCACAATCAATATTTCAAAATAAATGTTTTTACTTATTACCCTAGTGCTTTTTGCATCGTCTCTGTGTGTTGCTAAAGAGAACTAACTTACCACACTAGTGCAGGAATGTCAACTTACGAAGCATAGCAAGCATAATGTTAAGTATGGAATATTAGTTACATAGTGCAAAAGCGTTTTTTTTTTTTTTTTTTCCTTCCATACTCAACAAATATGGTTGTTTCCATTGGTATTGTTAGGTGAAGTTTGTAACAAACTACATGATTGTAATGAATGTTAATTTCTCTACCACATATCAATTTTACTTTCTTCATATGTTTTCTTGTATCATCTAAAAAGAATGGAATATGTATAAATGATATTCAAAGTTTATCTTGTTTAACAAGGGGAAAAAATGGCAAAAATAAGATTTTGTAAGTATAGCACAAAAAATTTGAAAAGCAATACTCAGGAGTCTTTCTTTTCCATGTAAGTAGAATTTTCTCAAACAGTGTAAGTCAGTTAAAACATTTGATATTTATCAGCAGAAACCGGAATTAAGGCAGAATGACTATCTAAATGTGTCAAATCTGTCTTCAATTTGAAAGTGTATCTATTCAAATTATACCATTTATGATTGAAATGACCCAGTTTTATGTTGCTTTTTACTGTCTTTTTCAATGTAAATGCCTACTTTACGAAATAAATGCTTTTTGTTGCCTTTATACCATTATTAAATATTTCCTTCAGGTACATTTTATTTCAGTAATCGTTAGTCTGTGACAATGAAAGTTATGTTGCCTGATGTATTTTATTGTCTTTAAGTTGCAGACAGCATAGGTGCCCTTCATTTAGTTCATTATTTTCTTTGCAGCAATGAATGCTGCTGTGCAAATGAATGCATAGACAACAGAAAACGTTTGAATTACCGCTTGCATTTATTTTAAAAGGCAATAATGAGTGCGGTCTAATTTTGTTTTTCTTTCAGTTTTCCTTGCGGCTTTGTAGCTAGCAGTATATGATGAAATTCAGTGTTCCTTTACACAGTAAATTACAATGTCAAGTTAATACTTTTGGATCCAACGTATTTTGTACTGAAGCTAAGGTACTCACATGCAAAATATGCGAGCAGTCAGTGAACTACAAATAGAAGCATTTTATATCATAACATATCAGCACAATTAAACACAAAAATGCACTTTCCAAGGTTACTGGGAAGAAGATTTCTTTGCTTCCAACAGAACCTGCAACACTGAGTCGAAAATTGCAATATGCATTCAATTAATATAAAGCATTCCTTAATGTTGGAATCCTTTGATGAAAATTACAGAATCCTTCATTAAGAGCTTTTGGAAAAGTATACTAATCAGTCTGTACCTATTGAGTCAAGTTTGCAAAATGTTACTTAACCAAATGTTATATTGGCAGTGAAAATCATTAAAGTTGAAACGAAAAATAAGATGATCAAGATTTCTATCAATGAGTGAACTGATACCATGGGTCATTTCATTGCCAATGTTGTTATTGGACCATTAGATCCTACAGAAATGAATCAATGAAAGCATTCGTGCTTTCAGCAGAATGTTCTGAGAAAGTTAACAACTCAGTTATCTTAAATTAACTTTAAAGAGAGTCGATTAATGACACTAAACAACACTTACTTGAAAATTTTTTCGGAACATGTTTCAGAGGCTTTGCCTCTATCATCAGCCGGCCCTCCACCGGCCTGATGATAGAGGCAGAGCCTCTGAAACATGTTCCGAAAAAATTTAAAAGTAAGTGTTGTTTAGTGTCATTAATCGACTCTCTTTAAAGTTAATTTATCATGACAACACTGTTTTCAACACTTCCAAGAAAGGAACTCAGTTATCGTTTACTTATTCACCAATTCATTAAAGTTGCTGTGGCCTGAAGAGATTCAATTCGACAATGTCTTACTTTTGATCTGGGATGCAGCACCATATATGAAAAAGGCTGGAAGAGCATTAAAAGTGCTATTTCCAAACATGCTTCATGTGACCTGCATACCTCATGGCTTTCACAAAGTGTTGAAGAGATACGATGCTTGTTTCCAGATGTTGACAAATTGATTTCCAGTATTAAGATCTTTGTGAAAATGCCATCAAGAATCCTTGCATTTATATCCATTGCACCTGTGCTTCCCCCCACCCAACCTATCCTAACGACATGGGGGTATGTTTCTGAGCAGACCTTAACTACGCTTCAAATTTCTGGAGTATAACTGAGCTTGTGAATGCTCTGGAGGATGAAGCATCTTCAATTGTACCAGCCAAGAAATTTCTTAACTCTTCGAAAGTAAAAAATGACTTAACTTTCATTGGGGCCAAGTTTGGGTTCCTGCCACAAGTGATTTGCCAACTTCAAGAAACAGGACAACCTTTAACAAAGTCAATGGAAATAGTAGATGTTGCAGCAAAGATTGGACAGTGTACCAGGGAAACTGTGTTCATTAGTTAGCGAAAAGTGCAAAAAAGTGTTATAAAAAATTGTGATCTGGATAAACTACATTTCAAAAATTCTACAAGGTGATAATTCTGTTGTAGTTGAAATGGATCCTACAACAATGCTACATTTTAGATTTGCTTCTATAACTTTGTCAAGGTTAAGAATTAATTTCTCATATGAAAAATGGGTTATATGGCAGGAGACTGAACATTGCCCCAGAGAACTTAGGTCATATGCAACAAATAAGGCATTGTAATTACACTGGCCCTTTTTTAAAATATTTAATTTTTTGTCAATTACAACACACCATTTTGTTTAAAACTTTGAAATTCTTTAAAATATTTGATCATTTTATTGAGTAGTATAATTAATTAAATAAATACATTTTCCTAATTGCTTTTTATTGCATATTTTAGTATTTATAATGCCTTTTTTCCTGCCTAATTCAGCTATTTATAATGTCTTTTTTCCTTCCTATTTTAGTTATTTATAGTGCCTCTTTGCCTGCCTATTTTAATGGTTTGTAATGACTAAACATGTGGTCTCTGTTTATCAAATTGTTTGTTTCTGAAATATACTATTCTCTCCCAACAGATCACATTTTTTTCTAAGTATTACCAGAAATACAAGTTATTTAGTAGCTTTAGGGGATAAAAGATTTGAACTGCTATTTGAATGTTGTTGTTGACAAATGGCACTGGGGATTAGTTGATTTGCATCATTTTCCCCCTAGCTTCCCAATATAAAGCCTGTAGGTTCCCACTTTTGAGACCATTACATTTGTCCAAATGGTGTTTGTTCATGATGACATCCTCTTTACAGATAGTACATTTGGGTGTAGGTATGCAGTGTATTTTATAAAGGTGTTCTGCAAGACAATCATGGCCAGTTTCCATTCTAAATAGGGCCACTGCAGTTTTTCTTGGTAGTTTTTGTATGTCAGTTTTGTCTCCAATGTTCTTATAATCCTTGTCTTTTAGTTTATCTTCTTCATGTCTCTGCTGTCTTTTAAAATGTAGCTTAATGTTGTTTAATTGTTTATTAATTTCAGCTTGTCTTACGGGTTTTATATTTTGAATTGCACCCTTTTTTGCTAGTTGGTCAGCATGTTCATTACCTAAATGTCCAACATGGGCTGGAATCCATTGCAGGGTGACATGGTTTCTGGATTCAACAGCTTTAATTAAACTTCTTATTTCTTTGATGTTTCTTGTTGTTTTGTTGTTATAATTTACAATCCCATCTATGGCTGATTTTGAATCTGTTAAGATAACTATGTTTTGCTTTATGTACGGTGTGTACAGGACATTGTACAGTGCTGCTTTTATGGCTGTTAGTTCTCCATCATAATGGTTTGAAGTTTCGTCTAGTGCTAGATACTGTGCAAAATGTTTGCAGTATACTCCTGCACCAGCATCTTGTTTGTTAATAAAGGATCCATCTGTGTATATTCGGAGCCATTCTTTTTCTGGATATCTTTCATTTTCTGTGGCTATTGCTATTGCTCTCATTTCATCTGGTAAATTGTTTTGTTTATGAATTGTATATAACAGGTCATTCTTATAATGTATCTCAATATATTCTGTTGGGCTTGTTTCCTCTATTGTAATATTTGTTGTTATTATGTTCTTGTGTTTTGAGTTATTGATGTATGTTCTGAAGCTTGTTTAGGTTTTTAGATTGCTTATATTATCTGCTGTGTGATACCACTTGTGTCTTTTTTTGTTAACTAGCAGTTTTTGCCTTTAGTTCATGTTCCAGTTCTATGGCCATATTTTTTGTGAAGCTCTGCAGTATGGCAATTGGTGTTGTTTTCACAGCTCCTGTTATTATTCTTAGTGAATTGTTTTGTGAGGTTTCTATTTTCCTTTTGAGTTTCTTGCTTACTGTTGCCAACAGTTCTACTCCAAATAGTAAGTTGGGTTTTATGTATGTTTTATATGTGGTATTCAGGAGGTCCATATTTCCACCCCATTTTTTTCCTACTAGGCGTTTTAAGATGTTCTGTTTGTTGATCTTATTTGTTATATTATTTACATGTTCTTTCATTGATAGTTTCTGGTCTAGTTCTGTTCCTAGATATGCTGTTGTGGATGCTTCTTGTAAATTTTTGTTATTGATTTGCAGACATATATTTTCTTAACTTTAAAGAGAGTCGATTAATGACACTAAACAACACTTACTTTTAAATTTTTCCGGAACATGTTTCTGAGGCATCACATCAATGATGCACTAAAACTTTTAAATATCCAAGAAAAAAGCATCAAGTTCACTGTAGAAATAGAAAAAGATGAGCATTTACCATTTTTGGATCTAAAAATAATGAGGAATAAAAACAGACTAAACTTTGGCATTTACAGAAAACCAACACAGACAACTACATAAAAGCTAATGGCTACAATCCAAGATCCCACAAACAGGCAATCTTTAATAGTTTAGTACACAGACTGGTAAACATCCCTCTCACAGCAGAAGAATACAAAACAGAATACAACAAAATAATTGAAATAGCACAAAAAAATAACTTTCCCAAATCATTAGTGGACAAAAAAGTGAATTTAGCAAAAAAGAAGAAGCTACTAAAGGAAACCACAACCTTCTCAGCTACAGAAACTAATATGATTTTCAAAAAATTCACTTACCATCCATGGGCCTATGATAAATTCAAAAAAGTCTTCAAAAAACAAAACATTCAACTAGCACCAGTCAACCATTTCTCCTTAAAAAAACCTAATTTGCTCAAACATCAAAGATGCCATTCCATCTAACAAAAAATCTGGTATATATCAAATTGAATGCAATGACTGTAGTCAAATTTATATTGGAAAAACCAAAAGAAATTTAGAAACAAGAGCAAAGGAACACTTTAGAAACATAAAATATAAACAATTAGAAAAATCAGCAGTTGCCACACATTTTTGGAAAAAAAACCACAACATAAATCCAGAACCAAAACTACTAAAACATACATCAGGAAAACAAGAACTATCCACATGGGAACAAATCTTCATTTCAAAAAATAGAAACAAAGTATTCAATTTCGACATCCCCCAGAAAGATTTGTTCAGCAAGTTCCTTGAACCACCACCAGAGGAGACCTGTGACAAAATATCGTCAACTACACCAATGAGAACCAGTCGATGGCTGGCTGATGATGGAGGCAAAGCCTCAGAAACATGTTAAGTCGAGGGCCGGCTGATGATAGAGGCAAAGCCTCAGAAACATGTTCTGGAAAAATTTAAAAGTAGTGTTGTTTAGTGTCATTAATCGACTCTCTTTAAAGTTAATTTATCATAACAACACTGTTTTCAACACTTCCAAGAAAGGAATTGCAATATATTTTCTGTTTTGTGTTGCATTGTGAACAGTTGATATTGGGTTTTTTCTGTGTTTATCTCCATATTGTTATGGTTAGTGCATTGTTCCAGTATTATAATTGCATTCTCCATTGTTTTTTGTAACTTTTTATAATGTTTCCCAGAACTTATATTCTTTTCCGAGGTCCATATTACTAGGTCGTCGTCATACATTCCCACTTGTATGTTATCTAGTTTCTTCAGTGCATCTGCTAGGTCGTTTATAGATATATTAAAGAGAATAGCACTTGTAACAGATCCTTGGGGTAATCCAACTCGGGTTTGTTTCCATTTGGATGTGGCTGTTTTGTACTGCACTGCAAACCATCTTTGAGATAAGAAGGCTTGAAATCAGTTTAGCATGTGACCTGATATGCCATATGATTTCATCTTATGTAGTAGCATTTCTCGCCATACTGTGTCAAATGCACCTTTGAAATCAACAAATAGTGCTAGAGAAGTCTTATTTTTATTAAAATTTTGTTTAATGTGTTGTATAAGTCTTATGACCTGATGTATTGCTGAGTTATCTTTCCTAAACCTGGCTATTATGTTTTGTGTTTCCAGGTAAAATGTCAGTCTTGTAACTAGCATTCTTTCTAGAAGTTTTGCTATGTTTGAAGTTAATGATATCGGTCTGTAGCTATCTATCGATTGTGCCAGTTTTCCTTTCTTCTTGATGGGTATTATTTTTGTTTCTTTCCACAGTGTTGATATATTATTTCTGGTGGTCCAAATGTTATTGAAAATTTTTAGAAGGGTGTGAAGTGCTTCATGTCCTAAATTTTTTAGTAGCTCCGGATGTATATTATCAGGACCTGGGCTCTTTTTATTTTTTAGTGTCCTTATTGTTTGTTTTATTTCTGGAAATGTAAAAGGCTCAATTAAGATATTTTGGAAGTTGGATGTATTGTCAAGATTATTGTTCCTTAGGTATTTATTTTGTTTTTTGTTTTTATTTTTTAATGTAGTACTAGTTTTCTAGTATGTTGCTAGTTTTTCTGCTATAAGGGTGTCTCATATATTTCTTCATTATCAACAATTAGTGGCTGACTTTGTTGGTCTTCTCTTTTTATTTGTTTGATGTTGTGTACTTTATTACTATTTTTTCTATATTCTAATTTGTTTATAAATTCTTCAAAGCTCTGTTTTTTGATAGTTTTATAGCTTGTTTTAACTGTGCATTTGCTTTTCGCATTCTATAACATCTGTTTTATCTTGTGACCTTTCTGCTCTTTCTCTGGCTTTGTCTCGTTTTGATTTGAGCTGTGTTAGCTGTTCATTCTAGAAAGGTTTATATTTATGGATTTTTCCTCTGGGAATACATCTTTTTGCAGCTTTTAGAATTGCAGCATTTAGTTCTTTTATTACTTTATTTATGTATTGTTCTAGTTTAATTTCCTTTAGGAATTTATTTGTTGTCATTTTATACTCTTCCCAGTATGCCTTTTTGTAGTTCCATTTAGGTTTTATTTTTCCTTTTGTGTTGGGTGGTTGTTGATGTAGGTTTGTTTTTGTTATTATGGCTCTGTGTCCACTACCACTGTCTTCAATTACTTTTTTTGTAGTTTTATCTTCTAGATCAGTTGATATGATCGCGATATCTGGATTGGTTGACTGTCCTGTGTAGTGTATGTAGGTTTTTGGGTCTTCATCCCTGTGCAGTATTTTCATTAAGTTGGTATCTACAAATTCTTCAATGATTACACGAGCTTTATTGTTATCATTGTAGCCCCATCTTGGAGAATGTCCATTGAGATCGCCAATTATGGTTGTTGATTATTTGAATGTTTAAAAAGCTGGTTTTGGAACACCTGGATGTTGCAAGAAACAACACACTGATGACTCAGTACTTTAGATTTGTATGTCTTAGAGTTCTGAGATCTGTAGGAAGTATTTCTCTTACTGCTTTTGAGTTGTGTAAAATTTATTCATAATGAAGAGACCTTTACAGGATATTTACTGAAATGTTATATGTGCATACATTACATTAATGATGAAATGTCCTAATCATATGGTATTTTAATTATAAAAATTTTAAGAAAATGGTGAGTTGGTGTGGAGAATTACTTTAAAGATATTCATAGTTGTCATGGCAAATATGAAAGAGTCTTGGATCTTTGACTGATCCTTAAGCTCATTAAGTTGCAAATCACACTCTTGAGAAAAAATGAGATAGTGCATCATTTTGTTGAAGCCACATAGAATCAAACATATTAAATATTTTGGGGTTAAAGTAACAACAATGTTTAATATGAAGCTACATAGAATCAAACATATTAAATATTTTGGGGTTAAAGTAACAACAATGTTTAATGTGAAGCTAAATTTCCAAATTGAAGAAAGAACAATTGAGGTGTGCAGATGTTTTGATAATTCACATCAGTATAACTAACGCTATAAAATAAAATATTGCATCAGTTGTATTTTAAAATTAATCTTTGAGCCCCTTCATGTCATTATCCTTATGACATAAATTACCCTTTGAAGCACTAATGATGTGCATGACATTATCAAAGAACATCTGTGTAATGAGAGGAAGAATAAAGTCCACCCGAACCAGATGTATGCTGTGGGTCTTTCACCTTGACCCACACAAATGGATTCAAAGCGTTTTTAACAAAACGTTCAATGTTTAGACCAACTAGAAAAAATATGACATTTGTATTATGGATTTCTTACAGATGCATTATGCTCATTTTATACTGATTGTACTCTCTGTTATGATTTTTTACTTTATCTAGGGGTGGGAAATAATGTATCTCACCAAAAATTCTATATCAACATTTCACCAGCAGTACATGTTTATCTTTGGATTTAAGTTCATCTTCCAAGAGTTACACACAGACTTGCAGGAAAATCTCTACCTCAGACTAAACTGAGTCTTTTTGTTAGCACCTTTGTGCTAAGTTGTGCTTCACTGTCTCTACGCTTCTGTCAATTTTATACTTTGAATATAATTCTCACTGACTGTTAAATGAAAGTTGACAAAGGTGATGTGTGTGGGTGGGAACTTGTTCATATTTTGCATTATAATTTGGAAATAAAAGCCTGTTGGATGCTGGGTTTGCATACATTAGACAATGGTGGGTGGTTTTCAACTCCAAAGCAGTGTTTGGAGTAGTTTAAAGGAAATCTGAAGGCCTTTGTGCATCCAGTTGTTCACCACCATTGGAATATGAATTCATCATTATACTGTAGAAACTAAGATCAAAACAATTGGTTGCTTCCATTGAATCTGTTCCAAAGAATGCAAAGATGGCAATGATTTGTTTGAGATGCAAAGGATTTTACACTGTTCAACTTCTTGAAAAAAGGAGAAACTATTCTTGACAGCACTATAGTGAATTATCAGGTCTGATTTGACAAGATGTTAACATGGCCCCATTTGGAAAAGAAGAAAGTGCCATTTCACCACAACAAAGCACCAACACATTCATCTGGTTATGTTGCTCTCTAACTGCATGATTTGAATTTTAAATAACTGAACATCCTCCCCCTTCCCATCTTCATATTTGCTTTATCTGGCTCCCTGCGATTTCTCCTTGTTCCCAAACATTAAGAAATACCTTGTAGGAACAAAATGTGTATCAAATGAAGTCATCATCAAGAAAGAGGCATATATTATAGAGCTCGATAATTTCTCTTTTTGTAGGGGTTTAAAAAAAGCAGAAAAGTTAGGAGAAGTATGTATCCCTAAAAGTATAATGTGTTGAGGAATAAATATGTGTTTGAAAGCAATCATTAGTGTCTTCATTCCTAACATGGGTACTTATTGAACTACGCTTGTAAAGACACCATTTATGTCCAATGAATAATTTTGTATCCTTAATAACTCTTTCTAAGATAGCCATTGGTATTGTTATGATTTTTGAATAGTTTATCATACATTTTTAAAGTGTTTTTTCTGTTTCTTGCATTGTTGTAGATCTCTAAAACCAGTCAAGTACAATATTGGTAAGATATAATACTAAATTTAAAAGTTTTCAAATAAAATTCTCCTATTCCTGACTACCTTCTAAAAGGAAAAGAGTTTGTTTTACAATTTCTGTAAAACAGTGATAATAAATGTTTTATAAACTTTGAATTGCAGGTAAAAGTATATATCATATTTTCTGAGAATAGCCTGTGAAGATCACTTTATTGTGAATGAATTTTCTGTAATTTTGCATTTCTCAACTGTTGAGCTTAGGCTGCCTCCCTTCTTTTCATCAACCTAAATTCAAACCACCATCCTCTAAAACTCACATTCCCGCCATACGTGGGTGAGTCCCTCCTAGGACAGGTACATGTATGACACACTGTGGGCTGTCCCTCAGTCTGCCAACAGCACAACAACGATGTAATTTTACTGTCAAGATGACGATGATATATATTTATGGGTGCTCAACTCCATGGTCAACAACACCCTTTCAAAAACTGTATTTTACTTTACTATAACTTTTCTTTGACTTTGCTTTGGCTTTGCTGTGGCTTTGCTCTGGACTTTGCCTTGGCTTTGCTTTGAGTTTAATTTGAGTTTACTTTAATTTACTGTAGTTTATTTAGATAAGGGTCAAATACAGATGTGGACCTTGTTTAGGTATTTGGCTTTAGCTGTCTCACCACTCAGAGGCACCCAATCGAGAGATTTGGCTCGGGATCCCAGGATTGCCAATCCCCTACCTACCACAGTATCCTGTCAAGTTTTCTGTGGCATAAATCATTTTCGAATTTTTTTTATTCATTTCAAATGTTTCCAGGTTTTTCTGTCATGTGACATCAATAAAGTCCAAACTAAATCCAAACTAAAGAAAACCATTAAGGAAGCAACCACATTTATTAAAGAAAAAGAAAGCAACAGCATATTCAGTTCATTCACATATCATCCAAAAACATTTAATAAATTTAAAAAGATATTCAAGGAACAAAATATCATCTTGGCACCTACTAATAGATACTCAATTTTAAAATTACTAAATTCAAAAACAAAAGATGAAATTCCTTCAGGTAACAAATCTGGAATATACCAAATAAATTGCAAGAATTGTGAAAAATGCTACATAGGTCAAACAAAAAGAAATTTAAAAACCAGAGTCAAAGAACACTTTAGAAACATCAGATTGAAACAAGAAGACAAGTCAGCAGTAGCATTTCATTTTTGGAATGAAAACCATGACATTGATCCAAATCCAAAATTATTAAAAGGAGTGATAAACCAAAATAGATTGACAACATGGGAGAACATATTCATCTGGAAAAATAAGGATCGCGTAATGAACTTTGAAATCCCGCCAGCAGATAATTTGACAAAAAAGTTCATAGTTCCACCACCAGAGAGAGCAGATAACAACAAATGCCAGTTGGGAAGAGATTGAAAATGGAGGCCAGGGCCTTTGAAACTAGTCTCTCATAAATATATGAAAAAGTAAGTGACGAGTGTCAATAAACCAACCACAAATAATTTTTATATCAATAAAGTTCTTTGATTTGCATGTTTTCTGATATGGGTTTTTTAGTAACAAAAATTGACTTAGGTAATTCAGACGTTAGTTTTCTTTTTTTGCTTTTTTTATATTGTGCTTATAATCAAGACTATATTACTCAATTTGAGATTATTTGTAGAAAACACTAGGTTTGCATTTAATTCAAATGTAATATGAAGGTATGATTTTGGCATTTGGCATTTTCTTGTACCAAGTTCTCTGTAGCATTCAAAACGAGCCACTACATTGAGTTAAATGCACTGTGTAACAGGAGCTAGTGAACACAGTGAAACAAGGTGCTTGACTGTGGCCACAGGCTACTCTGTAACAAGCAAATGTTGTGTAAACACGTTTTGTTTAATACACCTTGCAAAGGCTGCATGCTAGACACTGATAATATTGTCAGCTGGATTCCTTTAATACTTTAAGTAATTTTGAATAATATGCACTACGTGCAATCAGGGTTAATTTCTATCGGGACTTCTTTAATTTAAGGAGTTTAAATATCCTAAAATATAAAAGGGAAACATTTTGGTTTGTGTAACTGGTGTACCACTTAACAAATGTGGAAGGAATAGCCAATTAAAACAAAAACATGATTAAATATAGCAGAAATGCAAGTTTTAGAAATCCTAAATATTATGCATGTTTGTGTAATATGCATGAGAGATATAAGCAGAAAAAAGAGAAAGAACAGCTCAACTAAAAACTCTTGGTATGATAAATTTGCATGACTTTCCCTATTCATTTATTCAACCGAGTATTATTAGAAAAGCTTATTCTTCTATTTTCTTCATGTTAATCAAGATAAACATTTACAGAAATTGCTTTATTACATATTTTCATGTAGGTACAAGGGGATTAAGGCAATACAGTAAGTAGGCTTTAATAATCACATTTTTAAGAGCTGTTCTTTAGTGATGGTTTCAAAATTCTATTGTCTATGCAAGGCAGAAGAAGGAAAAATATAGCAATTTTCTAGTTAAGAAAAACATGCAAATTCAAAACCAATAGCAATGTATATCTCAGAATGCCAATAAAAAACATATTTAGCATAAATTGTGTGCTTTAACAAGATCTTTTTGTGCGTGTGTGCATGCGTGCGTGCCTGCGTGCGTGCATGTTTTTTACAATTATACAAACTTATTTCAGATTGAAGAGGAATTCATAGCTATTCCCTATAAATTCTAAGTATACATTTTTCATGAAAAATCTTAATAATATGATATTTTAATCAAAAGTAATTAAAGCCATTTTTGAGAAAATAAAATGAAAATCTGTTTGTTTAATATGTGATTTGGGTTGTGGGAAATTTCTTGAAAGTCCATGTCACATCCTTGAAGATGCAGAATATTTAAATACTGAATGCTGGTATTTATTACACTTTGTTTTTGCATTATACTGTGAACACACATGCACATACACACATTTTATGACAATGCATTTTTACAGAGTTTAGAGAGTTAAAAATCATGTATTTCTTGTGAAACCTTGGTAACAAATATTTGGATGGAATACAATACTCTCCTTACTGTATGTAGAAGAGAAAGTAAAAATTAAATTTTGGAACAGAATATCAAACTTTATATTAACTTGGAGAACAAAAAGTATTTTGTGTAAATAGCCTGTGAAGTTGTTTATTGTAAATGAATCTCGTATCTTAAACATGGCATAATAGCCCAAAGTGGGCCTGGGCCTGCCAACCCAACTACAGGCCTCACACCACATATGCAAGGCAGAGGTGGGTGATCATCCAACCGATACGGCAAAGAGATGTGCTCAGCATCTTGGCATCCCCACCTGAAAAGTTGACTTTCTAGACCAGGGTTTGCCACCTAGCGTAGTTCCTCAATTTCTTCAAGATGCTGAATGGACACAGATCCTATACCCGGGACTTAAAATCTGCACCCTCCCCCCCAGTAGTGGGATTGAGCCTGGGTGCATTCCGGACTCAGGGAACCAAAGCACACGCTATAGCCCACTACTCCATTGTGCAGGACTAATTTTGTATTACCTACATTTACATTATACAGAGAGAACATATATGTGTAGCATAATAATCTAAGGAACAATAGAGTAATTTTGATCATTTTTTCACCATTGCTTTTCGCAATGGAAGCTGAACACAGATTCAAATTTTAACCAAAAACATAAGCAGCATTTTTGAACACTGGATATTAGAACAGCAAACTTTTGGAGTCAAAACTTATGAATATCTCTGACTTTTGTTGAGAATACAATGGAATAGAAAATAGTTGTTATTCCACAGTCAATTTGTGTATAGGTAAGATAAAACTGAGTACAGAAGACAGGGAAGAAAACAAAAGATATTGGATCTGTTTATAACAGTACAATATGGTGAATTTATTAAATTTCCCTCATTATTCGCAGAATTGATTCTGTTCACTTTTGATGATCACTTTGTTTTCCTCGCATGTAGTAATGCAATAAAACACATGTTATGCAACCTTTTCATTTTTCTGCATCACTTGCTAGGGAGTCAAACTAGACCTCTCTTATCATTTGCAATAGTAGCACTCTCTCTATGCCATTACGGTTCACAAGTAGACTCCACTGAATTACCAGCACTTTGTCATGTCACTGTCTCGCAAGCACTCCCATTTGCATACCATTGCAAGACTTGTGGAAGCTTCCATAATAATTATTCCATTGTGTTGTGAACATTTTTGAAACTCACATTGGGGGAAAACACTCATCATCTTTAACTAGTCAGTTGGTAAGCACAATCGATTGATAAGCCCAACATGTGATTGCTTTACATAGCTTCCTCCTCAGAGCTGCTTGTCCCAACCTATGGAACAACTCAGTCAAGATTAATCATATTCAGCTTACCTCAGGGTTACAAAGTGGGATGGCTCAGGCGGTTTCGTCTGAGGCCTGTATTCGGTAGTTCTGGGTGAGATTATCATAGCTGACTTACCTGTCCCATGGTTTTTTTCGGGGTTTTCCCAGGTCACCAGAAGAATGCTGGATAGGCTAATTACATTCCCTGAATTTCCTGTCCCGCCATTTCATCTACATTATCATCTCTCATCTGGTGGTCTCTATCAGGGTAGAAGTGTCGGCGGGTGTCTCTGCATTACATGGCAAGATGATGTGTTCTTGGTAAAACTTCCTCCTCTGGAAAGAAGGTCTCTGGTCTCAAAACCCAATCTGATGAGGTCATTTACTGACCACTGTAGAGCGGGATGTCAGTAGTTCTGGTCTGCCAAGGAGTTTCCAATTGGTGAAGTGTATGAACCCTGCCCTCTGCACTGTTGTGGCTTCTCGAGATGGCCGCCCTCTTGTCTTCTCTCTCCTCATCCTTCCCCCAGGGAGCTCCCTTTGGGGGCATATGTACAATAGACCAAGTTAAGACCTCCATGCCGAATCCCCTCTGTAACATAATCCAGTCCAGCACCTCAGGGTTGGTGTCAAGAATACTATATCATTGAAATAGGGATTAATAAGCTCAGCATATAGCTGTATCTCAGTATGTATGCTATACTAACATGAAAACCTTTTAATAAACCTTACATAAGAAGGTTTTTTGTGCTACTTCCTCGGTTGTAATCAAACTCATGACCAGCATATACTAAATTAATATTAGAGACAAATGTATGAAGGCATGTGGTATTTAAAAAAACACTAAGCTGATATTGATAATTCTTTCACCATCAAAAAGCCCTATTCTTTCTCATGAACATGTGTAAAATACCTTCTGATTTCCTTTTGTAAATTACCAAAAGATTAAAAGCTATTTGCAAACCCATTGTACTTTAGTATAAGCACATTGGCATTATAACATTATAGAAGAACAAGCTTGCAAAGAAGGCTTAGACTTTTAGGTAAGATCACCATGAAGTTGTTCTTAACTCCTCACAATATGCATATAAAATAGAGTACACTGGAGATATTTCATTCCAACATTTCTGTAGATGGTCACAATTTAGCAGCCATGACAGCAAAACGAAAGAGAATCAAATCTACTTAGGTGACACCAATGCCAACATGTTTTAAAAACGTCAAATAGTATTGTACTCTCTGTTGTTTGTATGTTAGCAGAGTAAGTTAAATAATTGTATAAAGAGAGAAAGATGTGTCCAGCTAACATCAGTCAATCTATTCTGTAACTAGCAAGTTGGAAATTTATTTTTCTGTTTGGCCATAAACTATGTGTCTTTGCTAAAGCACTTAATAGTTTGAGAGTGGAGAATTTTTTTTACTCACCAGCTTCACCTTTGTTTTATCGTACATGTTAAGAATTTCTGCTTTAATACAAAAATGTAGAAAGGTTTAAAATTTCACCTGCTGTGATATCTAAAACAATCACTCAGTATTCTAACTGGTGATTGTTGCACTGCCAAAAGATATGTTTATGCTATGAAGCATTTCCAGAACTTGGAAGACTGCTGGGAGGGTGGGAGGGCGAGGTAAGGAAGTCAAGAGTTCTGCTGATGTTTCACATCTTATTGCATGAATATCAGCAGATTTGTCATCCCATTATTAGAAATACAAAATTATAAGTGGTAAAGGAGACATTTACCATATAAATTGTATAGATCTGTGTACAATAATTTCATCTTTATTTATAAATGCATTGAAATCATGAAGATGTATGTATTTGTGTACAGGATGTTGGGAGGTGTCTGGCAGACAAGACTGCAAGCAGGAGACTTGTGTGGCCAACAAGAAGCCCTCAAAGGCCCTCAACAACACCAAGTTCTGTTGCTGTGACACCAACTTCTGCAACATGAACGTTGTTGATATATACGATGCCACCCAAGCTGATGAACCTCAAACTAATCCACCTGGTAAGGGATAATACAAGCAGTTCTCTTTTTTCTACCTTTATATTTATTTTTTGCCTTTCATTTCTATTTTTGTGTAGAAGAAATATTGCATTCAATCCAAGTGTTTGATACGGAGATGTTACCAAAAACACAAGTTTGAAGTCCCTTAATCCAGGGAAGCGTGTTTAGAACAAGGTATGTGTGTCTTAATCAAAAAACTGTTTGTAGTCGGTTTATTGATACTTTGTCACATTTTTATATCACTGAGGGACTAGTTTCAGAAGCCATTGCCTCCATTTTCAACCTCTCTCCAACCTTTATGTGAGTCTTCTTTGAACATTTTAATTCTGAGACAGGAATTTGGGACTATTCGTTGTTAATTTATCTCCAACTTCATCAGCCACACGTTCGGGCGCAATTTGGTACGGGATTTCTATGTATGAAATGGGATGCACGTTGATTTTCTGAAGATCCACGTCGAGAAGCCAGAAATAACAAATTTGTTGTATTTTGATTTGTTTCTTGATGATTGTGCTTGATTAAATAAGAGTCATGAGAATCTTGATTTCAAGGCGTGGTTCGGAATAAAGTTTCGGAGAAGTCAAATTTTGTAACTATTTAATTGTATTATTTAGATTACATTTTACTTGAACTTCCTTTCCCAGTCACTTCCAACATATCGATAAATTCTTACTTTGTTATATTTAAACAGATTCAAACTATTACTTAAATGTTCTTGATCTTGCACCACTATTCATCACACTCTCCATTACAAAACATCTCTATCAAGATTATTGATTTTTCGTAACTATCATTACTCCTATCTTAATTTTGTGATTGGCCGATTTAATTCCACGTCACAACATTACATCATACAATTATTACTACGGTCAATCACAAAATTACATATATTTTTATTTATTTAAATTACTACATAGATTTACATAATAATTTTTTTTTATAAATTTATAAACTTTTCATAATTTTCTAAATATAACTCGAAACTACTGTTACAATTCTAACACAAATAATCAGATAAATACCAAAGTTGTATACTTACAGAATATTCAGTGGATGAGACACTAACATTTTCAAAGAATTCCATCCTAAATTACCTTTATGTGGAACAAAAAACATTTTTTTTAAACATTTTTTTTCTCAAAAATAATTAATAACTTTGATTAAAATATCAAATGTTTAACATATTTGCATGGCAAAGAAAATGTGTTTTTCTGAGAATAACCTTATAAGTTAATTTTATTCTGAAATAATTTTGCATAAATTGTAAACCAACTACTTTTGTGGTATTATCCATGCCAAAGATGCTTATATAATTGGTTTGGTTTTTCAGTATAGCTGTCATTTTTTAACATACTGTTCACTTTTAGTTCTTAAACGAGGGTGAGTCAATAAATAAGTCACAAATGTCTGTTTCCCTTATAGCCTTTGTAAATTAGGTGAGCATTTTGTGCCAGCAGCTGCCAGTACTTTTAGTTAATTGATGGAAATTAACGAAATGTACTAGTCAAATGGAGAATTTAATGTCAAGACAGCAAGTTGGCCATGGTAACTCAATGGGTTAGAGTGACTGGATGGAAACCAGGAGATCTGTGTTTCAGATCCTGGCCATGGCATTGAAATTTTCATGTTGACTCTTATCTTACTGGCAGTACACCTAATCTTGTCTTAGAGGTTGGGATTATATCTCTCCGGCATGCAATCAGTCAGTCATTGGCAGCCAGTGCAAGTTGGCAGGAGTATTGTATGATTATACCCGAGTAGAACAGCATGCTGTTGTGCATTTTTTATTGGTCAAAGTACTGTCCACAGAAGAAGTGCATCACAAAATGCGTCCATGTATGGTCACCAGGTTTCTCCTGGAAAGCCGTATTCATTTGAATTCAGCAGCTTAACAAGGGAAAGCAAAGCCTAATGATTTGGGGTGATTTGTGTGTACCCCTTTTAACCAGAATCAAAAAGTTCTTCCATGAAATGGAAACATCCCACCTCACCAATAACAAAAAACTTCAAGATGGTTTCATCAGCCTGCAAGGTTATAGTTATCGTGTTCTGGGACATGCAAAGCATCATACTACAGAAATTCCAGCCTCATTGTGAGACTGTGAATGCCACGACGTACTACACTACTGTGCAGGAATTCTGACAAGCCTTTCGCCTCAAGCGACCTGGACTCTTGACAGAGGGAATGATTCTCTTGAGTGACAATTCCTGCCCTCACTCAATAAGAGGGGCTGTTATGAACATTTCATTGGGAACGATTGTAATATCCACCTTACAGTCCCGACTTAGCTGCTAGTGATTTTGCTGTGTTTGGGCCTCAAAAATGCTTGATGTGGCCGACACTTTGAAGCTAATGATGTCATAATCCGAGAGGTCACCCATTGGTTGCAACAGCAACCAGAAGACTTCTTTGATTGATGTTCAAGGACTTGCAAAGAGATGGGATACATGTCTCAATGTACACTGTGATTATGTCAAAAAGTAAAACAAGTTTCAAATAGGTACTTTTATCATCATCATCATCATCATCATCATCATCATCATCATCATCATCATCATCATCATCACCATTGTCATCATTATCATCTTTATCCAGTTTTGCAATTTATTGACTCACCCTCGTAACATACAGAGAGTATGGAATTTAAAGCTAGCAGATTACAGTCATGGTTTAAAAATTTCACTATTGCTTCATCCTCCATCGTGCTGTACTAATATAGAAGGTATTTTGAAAAATTTCTACCAACAGTTAAAATGAATTAGAGAGAAAACTAAACTTTTGTAAGAACAATTTATACAAAAGACAAAAATAAACGATAGTGCATTGACAAATTTGGGTGAATTTAACACATGAACTTTTTTTAACTTCTTTCTTTTCTGTTGTCTGCTTGTTATAGGTAGAGGAAGTAATGTACCCTATCCAGAAATTTGATGTGAAGATTTCTCTGGGAAAGCATGCTTTGAAATCCCTTTTACGCTTATTTAATTTTGAAAGAAAATTTATGATGGAAGCATTCCAGTTCTAAATTTAGAATCTTTTTGGCATTTGCCAGTTATGAGAACTGAGGAAATTGCGGCAAAAATAGAACTCCTAAATGCAAGAATTACATGTTTCTGCAGACAACATCCTACTCAGGTTTTTAAAAAATAACCTGTGTATGTGTCTAAAAGTTGGTAACCATAAATTTCACATTTGAAAATGCCTGTTAGATAGTTCGCAACACATGTATTTACTCCTTGCTCACAGAAATGGAGCGGAGTTAACCCCTATATGACACCCACCTGCACCAGTCTTTAACACTTACATTTTTATTTTTGAGGGATTAGTTTCAGAAACTATTGATTCCATTTTCAACTTCAAAGATCCATCTATCATCTATTATTGTTGTCTGCTGCCTTCTCTCTGATGGTAAGACTATGAACTTAATCACAAACATTGACTGGTGGGATTTCAAAGTTCATTACATGGTCCTTATTTTTTCCATGAAGATGTTCATCCATGTTCTCAGTTACACAAAACAAAAGGACATAGGACAAATTAAAAAAAACAAAAACAGAAACCAGCATTTTAGAAACATCAAATTGAAACAGGAAGATAAGTTAGCACTATTATTTCACTTTTGGAATGAAAACCACAACTTTGACCCAAATCCAAAATTATTTAGAGGGATGGTAAACCAAAACAAACTGACGTGGAAGAATATCTTAATATGGAAAAATAAGGACTGAACAAGTAAGTTTGAAATTCCACTTGTCAATAATTTCATAAAGAGTTTGTAGTTCCACCACCAGAGAGAAGACAGCAGACAACAACAATAGATGATAATCAGACCTTCGAGGCTGAAAATTGAGGGGGTACTTGTGGTTGGAAGGGAGTAAGTGTGGAGTTAGTTTCACAGACTTTATTAGGATGGGTTCTGGGTTCATAGCTAGCTCCAGATCTTTGCATGGTTCTTCTATCTCAGGAGTGGTACACACCAGACTGCTTTGTTTTTTTCCTTTCCTTTATTCAGTACTGCTTACTCTAAGTATAAAACTGAAAGAAGCGTAGAGACCAACAAACAGTAAACATGTTTTACTCTTTCAATAGATATGAAAAAAGATATCAAACATTTTCAAAAACTAGAAAAGAAATACTTTCGCGGACATACGTTTTCTAAAGAAATGCTTGAAATTTAATATAACACCAATTTTCGTCAGAAAAATTGTTAAACACAAGAATAATAGCAAACAACAAAAAGCAGCAGAAAAACGGGTAATAGAAATGGAAATAAACCATCACTACAATTCGTTACATTCCACAGAGTTAAAAATATACGAACTACATTTAAAACTTTTGAAATCTATGAACCCGGCCATGTGGACTCGTTTAGAAAACAATATGTTGTCAATTCTTAATTTGAAAATGCGTAAAAAAAACAGCCATCTTGAAACAAAAATTCTTCAATCTTCAAAATAAATAAGGACCAATTCCACATGAAAAATAAGATTTATTACTCAAGTAAAAACCTGACAATGTAACGAATCTATCCACATGCAAGTTCACAGGAAAAGAAATAAATTTTCTAAACAAAGGCCTAAAAATGTGTGTAGATTGCACAAAAAACATTGAAAACTATATCGCGGACATTGAAATAGCGATATATAATTTGCCGGAAAATAAAAAATCTATGATTAAAACACAATACATGGAAACTTTAGATTATATTCAAAATGCAAATTCAAAAAGATGTTCATATAAAAAATTACTCAAAAATTTATATGAAAAACTGGTAGGTTACACAAAAGCAAATAAAGGCAACAAAGTAGTAATAATGGACTAAGAAGACTATCTCAAAAAAATGGACAACCTTTTAAAGGAAAGGAATTTGTTAAACTAGAAAACAACCCAATAAAGAAAGCATGTAAATCTGTGGAATTAGCAATTAAAAATAGTAAAATCTTGACTAAAAAAGAACAATTGAGTAATAAAATAGACAACCCAAAAATATGATACATATATGGTTTACCCAAAATACATAAACCTGAAATTACCCTCAAACCAGTAATTAATAACATTGATGCACCCATTTACCAGTTATCAAAATGGCTGGTTTAAATCTTCAGATCCTTCACAAAATTTGAAAATATAAGTATCAAAAACTCACTTGAATTGATAAATCTCCTGAAGAACACAACGATGAACTCTACAGATGCTTTAGTTTCTTTTGATGTCATTTCTTTATACCCAAGTAGACCTACCAATGAGCTTATTCCACTTCTCAAAAAATGGCTGGAATCAATACAAGTAACCTCTGAAGAAATAGAAAAACTTTCACAAATAATGGAAATTTGTATCAATCAGAATTTTTTCAGCTTTAATGGACAGATCTATAAACAAAAAACGGGCCTAGCTATGGGCAACCCTTTGTCTCCCTTCTTAGCAGATTTATTTATGAGTGCTTTTGAAACACATCACAAAAACTTTTCCAAATTATTTCAAAGTTTGGTATCGTTATGTTGACAATATTTTTGTAATAGTACCTAATAAACTCATACAAGGTGGTCTTAGACTTTTGAATATTCAAAATCCAGCTATAAAATTTACATTGGAAACAGAAGAGGATGGTGTGCTCCCCTCTTTGGAGATCAAGATCAGAAAAATGAACAATAAACTCACTTTTGGTATTTACATAAACCAACACACACAGATAATTAAATTAAGAACAACAGTTTCAACCCAAAACAACACCAACATGCCATTTTCAACAGTTTAATCTTTCGAATGATCAGTTGTCCACTAAACAGAGAAGATTATCAAGAAGAATACCTACACAAGGCTAAGAAAATAAAAGAAACCACAACCCTAGAACATACAGGAGCAAAAGAGAAACATTTTTTTTTAAAAAATTTACCTTCCATCTATCAGCCCATAATAAATTCCAAAAAATCTTCTCAAAACACAACATAATTCTTGCACCTCAAAATAGATTTAATATCAGAAATTTGTTAAAAGGCCCCCCAAAAATTCAATTACTATAAAAGAAAAACCAGGAATCTATGAGATCAAATGTGAAACTTGCCCTAAAATTTATATAGGAAAAACAAAAAGAAATATTGACATCAGAACTAAAGAACATATAAGAAACATTAAAAATGGTGAAACAGAAAAATCAGCAGTGGCTTTTCATTTTTTGAATACTAGACATGACATCAACTTGAAAAAATCTTTAATAAAATATGTTAATCACCCCATAGACCTTTCCGTATGGGAAAAGATCTTCATTACAAAAATCGTCATAGTCATGAATTTTGAAACTCCACCACCAGACATCTTTGACAAGTACATCATACCATCCGATACGGAGAAAGAGGAAACTACTACAATTTGCAGCAGTCGAGTTCCAACTGATGATAAGAGCAAAAGCTCTTGAAACATGTCCTGTGAAGAAACAGTGCGAGTGAAGCAGTGTGTCAATATCTTCTCTATTCACTTTTGTACTGCTTACTCTTCTTGTTTGGGGTTTCACACACACATGCTATTCTACACACATTGCTAAGTTTGACATCACCATCCTAACACAACTTCCTCTATCGATGTCCAGAACCAGAGTCCCCAGGTAGAGCATTGACTTGTCTCCTGGTTTTCCAGTTAGCACTACCCCTTCCCTCCTGGGGGTAATGACCAGGCCTTCCTTACCTGTCTTTGTTTAGCTCAATTTCAACATGCATTACCCTTGCGCCTAACAGTACTTCTTCCTGTCTGTCCCCAAACTACAAGTGTACTGCTTCAAAATAGAAGTAATGGCTCCCAAAACTAGTCCCTCATAAAATAAAACTGTAAAAACAAAATGTTAAAATAAATGTTAAAAACGAACACCAAATATCGAGATTTAACTGTATTGGAACACCACAGTGAAGCGAAATAATTATTAATTTTTAGATGAGTCGTATTTATTACACATCTGCTTCACTTTCGTACCTATTTTGAGGACATGTTTCGCAAATCATCGTTTGCATCTTCGGCTCTTATGCGACTAAAGCTTGATCCATTTTACCCACACCACTGGATCAAGCTTTAGTCGCATAAGAGCCGAAGATGCAAACGATGATTTGCGAAACATGTCCTCAAAATAGGTACGAAAGTGAAGCAGATGTGTAATAAATACGACTCATCTAAAAATTAATAAGAACAACAAATAGTTTTTTCAGTTATTTTTGATTTGTTTATATTCTCAGATATAAACCAATATGATATTGTTGCTTTAAATCAATATAATATATAGTTCAAAACATAATTCAATTTAATTACATGCACATTTAAAATTTCTATTGGTCACCAGGACACTAGTTTTATCAGAGAGGAGAACTATATATGCAATATCCTTTATATAAAGTGAGAGATCGTCATAAAGATCAGAAATAGTAAAGGCCCTAACACTAAACTTTGGAGTACTCCATATATTACTATTTTGCAATTTGATGTATATTTTTCATAATCAATATTATGGTTGCATCAATACTCTGTTTTTCTCTCCCTTTTTTTAATTTAAATATAATATGAACCAACTTAAATGTTCAGTTTTTAGTCCATAGAACTACAATTTTGCAATGAGAATGTCATGATGTCATAATACTTTGCTATGTCACAGAAAATGCATTTTTTCGTTTAAGGCTTTCGACACTTCATGTGTTATTACACAAATATTTTTATTTGTGTAATATTTGTAGCTTCACTGTGACTAGCTTCATTTTCTGTGTGATCACTTCATGTGTTAGTTTATAAGTTGCATTATTTGTTGATATTCCTTTTCTGAATCTGATCTGACTATTGACTAAAGTGTGTTGTTATATTCAAGGTATTTATACAGTCTGTTGAACTCCACTTTTTCAAGAACTTCTGAAAAAATTGGCAAGAGAGATATTGATGTATAATTTGAAACATTGTGTGTTTGCGTGTTTTGAAAAAGTTTAACAATTCAGAATTTTATTGCATCAGCAAAACTTCCAGTCTGTAGAGACTCATTGCAGCTAAGGGGAATGCTAGTTTGCGAGGAGCATGATTATAAGATTTTTTTTTTTTTTTTCAGTGTAACCAGAAGAATTCTGTTTTAAGAGTCAATAATTGCATTTATTTCAAAAGGTGTAATATGAAGGTTGTCAACATTGAGTGCTATTGAGTCATTTTGTAATGAGTGTTTGCCTGCTTCTCTTTGTACTATATTCCAAATGGAGTCAGTGTTGAATGAGGTTAAGATAATGCTGTACTCTAGTTGCTTTTATTACTTGTTTTGAAAGTTTACAATATTGTCGTGAACCCGTTATCTACGGTAGCGCGGCTTGTGTACTCAAAGAGCCGGCAGATAAAGATAGTACGCAGATAAAGGTCTGCCGAAACAAACAAACTGAGATAAATGGAAATTTCTAGTACTTCTTGACTGATAGAGATTATTCGGTTTCTGGTTTGTTTTAGAACTGCCTAGAAATTGTCAGTGAGGTACTTAAGGAAGCAACGAGTCGCAAACAGTGACTCGTAAGCAGTGAACAGTCGCGAGATTCGTACGCAGTAAACAACTGTAAAGTGTTGTAACGAGAGCTGTTGTAATCAGAACGCTGTTTGTTATTGCCATCGACCTTGGTATATTGTGTTGTGTATGTGACTTAATGTTGTTATGTGAGAATTGAACAGTGTATTTCTACGGAAATAAACAACATTTGGAATATCTGCAACTCGGACTTTTAATTCTACGAACCCACAAAGTCACAATTGGTGTCAGGAAGTGGAACAACATAACCGAGAAGATGGAAGAAATGAAGGCCGAAATAACAACGAAGACGGATGCTGCAAATAGCAACTTGGCCGCGACGATGACCGCGAAGATGACTGACACCAGGAAGAGCAGCCGGAAGAACGAGTAAGGCCCGGCGTGTCGAGGAGCACGTCTGCGCCATCACCACCATCCCCTCGAGTAACACTGCGCGCTGTCAGCTGGCGTATGGACGACAGCCTCATCGTGGACGGTTGGGTGAGAGGGAAGCCGTGCCGCGTACTCGTAGACACCGGGGCAGCCGTGACCATCATCAGACCTGACGTGGCCAAGGGTTTGCCGTCGAGGAAACCAATCCGATCATACCAGCTAGTGACGGCATCGGGTGACACATTGCCCGTGGAGAGGGAGGCCCTGCTGCAGTTGACCTTGGGATGGAGTGCCGTGCGTCTGTGGCTGTTGGTCGCGAAGGTGGCTGAGGAGATGATGCTGGGATTGGATGTCCTCAGGAACCACGAGGTGATGATCGACGACGGCAGGAAAGCCCTGCGGTTCAATGGAGAAGAGGTCATACTCCGGCGACCCGAAAAACGCCTGGGAATCTGCAGGGTCGTCTTGAAGGAAGACGTGGTGGTCCCCGCGAGAAGCGAGGTGGTGGTGACGGCGCGACTGGAAGGACAGCGAACGAAGAACATGATGCTGGACCAGAAGACGCCTGTGTACGGACTATGTGTAACCAGGCCATTGTTGCCGTGCCGAGAGGAGGTGCCAGTGAGGCTGCTTAACCTAGCGGACACCGATTACAACGTCCAGGCCGGAACGGAGCTGGAGACGTGCGAGCCCAAGGTCAGCGTAACCGCAATCGACAAGACACAGGAGTCGACGCCGGCGCCGACGCAACACCTGGGCTGAAAGGCTTATTGGAGAGGGTGGCCGACTACCTGACCGCAGAACAGCTCGAGAAGGTTCGACAACTGCTGAGACGATACAATCGCGTCTTCAGCCAAGGCAGAGAAGAACTACTTTGTCACCCGGCGAGAACTACTGGCGGTGGTAAAGACGTTGGAGCACTTCCACAAGTACCTGTATGGTCAGCCATTCCACATGAGCATTGACCACTCCGCCCTAACCTGGCTACTGAGCTTTAGAAACCAGGAAGGCCAGACAGCACGCTGGGTACAGAGGCTGCAGGAGTACCACTTCACCTCTGAACATTGTAGAGGGAAGAGCCACGGTGATGCAGGCGCCATGTCTCGAAGACCCTGACGAGAGAAGTGCGGCCAATGCACAAGAGTGGAAGAGAAGGAGCGTGCCACAGCTGTCAGAGTGGTCACGGCAGTGCCTGCGGATGGCTGGGATAGCGCAGGCCTGAGGAGGGAGCAGCTGGCGGACACAGACTTGGGGCCACTCTTGAGAGAAGTGGAGGCAGGGACAAGTCCAATTTGGGAGGACATTGCACCGAGGAGCGCCACCTACAAGTCGTACTGGGCCCAATGGAACTCACTGAAGACAAGAGAGGGCGTGCTGTTCCGGGTATGGGAATCGCCTGATGGGAAGATGCAGAGAGAACATTTGGTACTTCCCCGAAGTAAGGTCCTGGAAGTCTTGGAGGAAGTGCACGTCGGTACTTCAGGAGGACACTGGGAGCAAACCGAACAATCGACAAACTTAAGCAGCCGTGGCAAGGAATGTACTGGGTGGTGAAGAGGATTAATGACATGGTTTACCGCATCCAGAAGGTGCCCCGAGGGAAGATATTGGTGGTACACCTGGATTGTCTGGCCCTCTACGATGGTGCTGTTCGGGACGACCAGCCTTGAGGACGGAGCAGTGTCGCGAACCCGTTATCTACGATAGCGCGGCTTGTGTGCACAAAGAGCCAGCAGATAAAGATAGCACGCAGATAAAGGTCTGCCGAAACAAACAAACTGAGATAAATGGACATTTCTAGTGAATTCTTGACTGATAGAGATTATTTGGTTTCTGGTTTGTTTTAAAACAGTCTAGAAATTATCAGTGAGGTATTTAAGGAAGCAACGAGTCACAAACCGTGAGTCGTAAGCAGTGAACAGTTGTGAAATTCATAAGCAGTAAACAGCTGTAGTGTTGTAACGAGAGCTGATGTAATCAAAACACATTTTTTATTGTCATCGATCTTGGTAGACTGTGTGTATGTGACGTAATGTTGTTACATGAGAATTGAACAGTGTATTTCTATGAAATAAAGAACATTTGGAATATCTACAACTCGGACTTTTAATTCTACGAACCCACAAAGTCACAATATTTTGTGCAATAATGTTTTAAAACTAAATTGTTTCTGATTCTTACTTGCTAATATAATTTTCTTTAATGCCTGCATGAGGTTCTGATTCCTAAAGTGATCCAAGCATTTCTCTTTTGAAGTTAAATATATGTATTTTAGACAAATGGGAAGCATTGAAGAAAGCTATTATATTTATTGTTGATCCCATTAGTTTCATAAGTTTGATTCAATGGTTCAAGTTTAAAGCTTTTGCTAAACTCATGCAGAGTAGGTAGAGTCAGACTGAAAAATTCAATGCTATAGCCAGGATTTAAAGCATGGATTTCCTGGTCTCGGTCCAGTTGCTCTTAACCATTGAATTATGGCATTGAATTTTTGAATCTGTCTCTACCTAACCAAACTTTAGCCTACATATGACTAGTGTGGAACAATTTCCATCATTCAGATTATTTTAATTTATTTATCTATATTTCCGATATGTAATAATCAGGCTTGAGTTCTAAATTTATCTAATTAATATATACAAATATAAAAATTTGTAACGTAAAACTTCACTTATCTTATAAGAAATGATAATAATTCTTGTAAATTCTCCAGGATCGCGATTTCATGTATATTCATACACATCTTCAGCTGGAAAAACAAAACTGTCATCATCGTTACTAAATATTAGATGTTGATATGATCTTGTTAGTACCACCAAAATCTGAAAATAAAACAAATTTAAAAACAGAATCGACTGCCAGTATTTCAAAATTCATTATGCAATGTTTGTTTTTTAAAATAGATATCTTTTTTGGCGTTCCTGGAGAATTTATAAGAATTATCATCATTTCTTATAAGATAAGTGAAGTTTTATGCTAAAAATTTTTATATTTGTATATATTTATTTGCTTCACTGTTAATAGCTTCATATTTTATGTATTTATCTTACTAACCCATAGAACTTGAGCACTGTGATCAGACAGACCATTAGTTTTTGATGAGACAATTCAAAACTTATTTCTGTCTAAATTTACATATATTACCTGTATCTGTGGATGAACTATTTTTTATTTTTGTTGGAAAGTTTACTGTGTTTTTCATATGGTATGTTGTAAATAAAGAGCTAAGTTTAAGTTAATTGATGGAAATAAATAATTTCCTCTCACTAGGTGTATATAAGCTAAGGTTTTAGAGTCAACCTGGAAAACTCAATGCCATGGCTGGGATTTGAACCATGGGGATCTCCTGGTTTCCTATATACAGCTAGTGAGAAGAAATGATAAATTTCCATCAATTAACTTAAATAATAAGAGTTCAATGATGAAGCCTGAGATTTAAGTACTTACAATAGTAAGTCGCCACAAACTGTTTATCTCGAAACGAGAGCCCCTAGTACTTTACCTGGAAAATATGTGAGTCAGTTGGAGAATTTAATGTCAGGACTGCACATTGGCCATGGTAGCTCAATGGGTAGCTCAATCTCCTGGACGGAAGCCAGGAGATCCGTGGTTCAAATCCCAGCCATGGCATTGAATTTTTCAGGTTGACTATCTAAAGAGCTAAGTTCTCTTTGAGGACTAGATTTCAAATAATCCACATTTAAGACTTTATGAATCAAGTCATTTCTAACGTATATAGAAACTCCATTTTTATGTAATTTTTTTCTAGAGCATTCTGTTCTTAAAGGGTACCCATGCAATGAAAGACTACAAAAGTAGAGAGGAGTGCAACACAGATTTTTTAAAAGAATTATAGTAGGTTAAACATAGTACCTTTATTTTTGGCCCCTTAATCTTTTATTAACATGAAAACCACATAATTTTCACTTAATGCAAAGAATATTAACATTTATAGCATGCACTTTCAGGTCACTAAGTTAAACTCTTTGAAACAGATGGTATGTAATAATTGAGAAAAATAATCTTCTTGCTTAGTATAGGTTTAGTCATTTCTGATGTTAGCAGTTTTCTCACTTAATTCTAATTAGCAAACTCTGTTAACAAATTTAATTACAGCGTAAATACCAAGGAAATAAACACTTTATTACATGAGAGTTATTAAAACAATTTGGTGTTCAGAAACTTAACCTATAGAGTTAGGTTAAATGTTATTCAGAGATTCAATAAATTATAATTCCTTTATCTTTGATATTAATAAATATTTTAATAGAAACAAGTATTATATTTATGATCCTTATTAATACCAAAGATAAGAGCATTCAACCACAAATTATTTTAATTTGTGGTTTCGTTCGCGGCTCCCGTTCTAAGGGTCCCGAGTTCGATTCCCGGCTCTGGGGTTGGCGATTTTAAGTCGGCCCTATCCACGCCTTCACCTCTGTCTAGCACACGTGAAGCATCCCCTATGCCCAACGTGGTTCGGAGTCCACGGTAAAAACTGTAGGTCCTCTCACCTCACCGCCATCTTCACTATCACCCTATCATCGGAGATAATGGACACCGCCCTCTGGGTGCCTCCACCTGAGAAATGGGTCCGGTCATCACTTGGTGGGGTGAGGTTACCCCGAAGGCCAAGGTTGCCATGTGGGGAGTGTTAGTAACTAACTAACTAACTAACTTATTTTAATTTATTGAATTATATTTGATTCACTGTTAATGGCTTTGTGTTTTTACTGTTATTCAGAGGTTACAACTAAGGCATGTGATAAGAAAGAAATATAAGAAAGGATCAGTTATGAAGCTCTGGTCTCCTGTTTGAGGAGGTCATCTATATTCCATGCAATAAAATGTAACTGGCGATTATTGTTATACTCTGGAATACAGCAACTATAATCCTCATGCCAGCTACAAAGAATTGGGCTTTCCAGTGCTATAAGAATTATCAACATAATTTGAGTGCTTTTTCAGATTATTCCATGTTCCAAACATACAAATTGTCTCTCTCTCTCTCTATAAAATGAGTATCAGCAGTCTTATAACTTGTGTTTGATGTTTTAGCAACAGAGTATCTGGAGCAGTCTAATGCAGAGAGGCAGACTCTGATCATCTCGGTGACATGTGGGGTCACTTTGCTAGTGGGGATCTGCGCCTTAGTGGGAATTGTGATGTTCAAGAGGTGGCAATGTGGAAATGTAGCTATTCACAAACAGGCACCAGATGCTGTGCATCTAATGGAGAATGGTGGAACTAATGCCCTTCACTCTGGCTCATACTCAGTTGAGCATCTCAAACTGAGCAGTATTGTTGGTATGTTTATATTTGTTAATTTCCTTGATGGAAGTTTTTATTTAGGGTTTTCACCAATTTTAGGCATAAATGCTGCTTTAACATTTTGGATCTTGTTTATGTTTCAGTATGTTATCATAATTGAATAAATATGTTATTAAGGATAATTAATTGTATTCAGTAATTACTGTAATATATTGAATTATGTTTACATTGATGTAATAGCTTCAGGTTTTTGCTTTTATTCTCATTTCATATGCATTTTATAATTTTAAAACAAGAGCTATACTAGTTATATGTGTTTGGCGTAATTTAGTAACAGTGATGTCAAAATTAATCACAAACACTATTTGTAGTTGGTTTATTGATACTCGTCACTTACTTATTTTTTCTAAAAAGAGACTAATTTCAAAGGCAATCGCCTCCATTTTCAATGTCTTTCCAACTGGCATCTGGTGGTGGAACTATTAACTTTTTTGTCAAATTATCTATTGGTGGGATTTCAAAGTTCATTACGCGATCCTTGTTTTTCCATATGAATATGTTCTCCCATGTTGTCAATTTATTTTGGTTTATCACTCCTTTTAATAATTTTGGATTTCGATCAATGTCATGATTTTCATTCCAAAAATGAAATGCTACTGCTGACTTATCTTCTTGTTTCAATCTGATGTTTCTAAAGTGCTCTGACTCTGGTTTTTCGATTTCTTTTAGTTTGACCTATGTAGCAGTTTTCACAATTCTTACAACTTATTTGGTATATTCTGGATCTGTTAACAGGTGGGATTTCATCTTTTGTTTTTGAATTTAGCAATTTTAAAATTGAGTGTCTATTAGTAGGTGCCAAGATGCTTTTGGTTTCATGTTTGTTTTCAAATGATAAAAGTCCGAGTCCTACCTTATTTGTATCCATTTTCCCGTTATTTGTAGTTTTTGCAATTAATTTTGACGTCTTTGTTACTAAATTCCTCGAAACACATATAACGAATAGACTAACAAGTCTTGAGGAATAAGAAATTGGAGGTTAAGGGTGGAACAAGGCATACTTCAGCCTACACATGGCAAGTGTGAAAGAACAATTAATTTCCATTAATTGACCTAGTAGTAGTTAACTATAAAGCCCGGGCCTTAAAGTACTTACATGTTGTAAGTCGCTATTAAGGTAGTTGTCTCATGGGTTTATGAGAACTCCTAAGTGGTTTACCGGGAAAAACACGAGTCAGTTGGAAAAATTAATGTCATGTCGGCACATTGGCCATAGCTCAAGGGTTGGAGCGGCTGGACGGCAACCAGAAGATCTGTGGTTCAAATCCTGGCTATGGCATTGAATTTTTCAGTCTGACTCTATCTTTCCATACTTTAGCCTACACACGGCAAGTGTGAAAGAACAATTAATTTCGATCTTATAGTAGTTTTGCTACATCTTTTCTCACTGATGCAGTGTGTACATAGCCCACGTTGAAGATGTCCAGAGTTTAAATTTCAGTCAGGGTGAGTTACCTGGATAAGCTTTCTTCTGATGTTTTCTGTTACTCATGGCTGTATAGCATGTGTTAGCAATTGTGTAAGTAATTTCAGTTCGGATTTTGTGTCTGTTAAATGCTACCTCTCCTTTGAATTGTACTTTCTGATCTAGCCAATAGCATTTCCTTTTTCTGTTCTTTGTGGCTGATTAAAAGCAACTGAGAAGTAAAAGACAAAACCACTGTTCAACAGTAAACACAAGATAGAGAAAACTGTTTTTACTTATTTGTTCCTATGACAATGTTGCACTGAAAGATGCACATGAGCTAGTGTTCTTCCCCCCCCCCCCCTCCCATGACTGAAAACTCAACTTGTGTTTTTATCAGCAGCAATAAGGAAAATGCATTTCAAGTTTCTTTTAAGATAGTGTATGCCATATGCTCATTTAATTATGTAAAACTCAGTTGTATTTCATTGAAAATTAAGACATATAACTCCAAATTACATATAAATGTAAATAAGGTTTCTGTTAGCATATTTCTAAATTACATTTTTCCCGGAACCCGCAAATATTTACATATAATACGAATTACATATAACTGGATTAGGTTTAACTGTAATAACTTAATAGTAACACATGTATTGTTGCAAATAGATTGAATTATGATAGAGAGTCTTGAGAGAAAGGGGTGTAAAAAAGGTTTCTCTTTCTTCCTGCACCTCCACCTCTGTCTTAAAAAAAAGTAATTAGTGTGAAAGAATATTTGTAGTGTTTGATGAGCTTACTATATATATTTTGCAGGTCAAGGGCGTTATGGATCGGTGTGGAAGGGTACAGTACATGACCAAGAAGTGGCTGTCAAGATCTTCCCAAGTCATTACCGCAACTACTTTCACAATGAGCGTGATATCTACACGTTGCCATTTATGGAAAACCCTGCACTTCTCACTTACTTTGGTGAGCAGTACTCATAGATAGTATTTGAATGTTAGTAAACGTAGAAATAATGCACTGTGGTGAAATTAGGGATATGTTCAGTGAATGAATTTGTGCAGTTTCAACCTTCATTATATGCACATTTCAAAAAAGATCCCGTATGTCTGAGCTTTAATGTGATGTTTTACTGTATGATAATTGTATGAATTTTGCTAACTTTAAGTTTTCAAGAAAGTAATCAAATCTACTTTGAGAGAAGTGAGCTAATTTCTACGTGCTTTGACCAGCATAGTTAAAATTGATGTCATATTTGTTCACATATTATAATGATCCTATAGTTAATTTTCTGACAAAAATGTGAAGTACTCTCATGACAGAATTTCTATGCTATTTCTAAAGTGCAGTTTCTTAGAATTCATTTGTGTAATTTTACATTTTTTGTGTGGAAAATAGTAAAGTACCTATGCAGCACTCAATTGATCTATTAAATTTAGTAGAAATAAATAAACAAATGAGTCAAGGGGTTGCTATTTTGAAGATTTTAGTTCTCACGTTAAAATAATGCATTATAATAGCAGTTCTAATGTGATATTCTGTGGTTGAAATTAGAGCTATCAAGGACATGTATTTTACTTGTTCATTTCATGAAGTTCATAATGAGATTCACTTATTTCTTTGAGTCCAGTTCATTTGAAAAACAGCAACCTATATACCAAACTATGTTTGGGCATTGCAAGGGAAATGGGTATTTAATATGTTTTAAATGGGATGATGTTTGTCCTTGAGTGCTACTAGGTGAGCAACCAATCAGAGTCCTGCAGTATTGTCGTATTGCATTCCCCCTAAGTGGTGTGTGGCGACCGCCAACCTAATCTGTCTCTATTAAATACTATTCGCGCTAAGACAAAAATTCAGGTTTTGCAAAAATTGATCCATGTGGAAGGTAGAGAGTAGTATATTTAACATAACCATGAAAACCCCATAGTTTTAGCTCAAATAGTTTTCCTAATAAAAATAAATAAAGCACCATTATAACAATACATCGCTACATAAGCACCGTAATGAATATTGTAACATCCCTCGTTGCCAGGTAATGCTGGGATCTTAATTTTATTGAATGCTGAAAAGAAAATGTATTGCATTCACACCCAAAAAAAAAAAAAAAAAAAAAAAAAACTATTACCACTGTTGAACTGGCGAACGAGGATACATTACCTGGGGGTTTCACTCATAGGTTTAATAAACAATTTAAAACAATATTAAAGACACTTACACTGACACTCACTGTTTATATTTATTATACCGTAAATAATTCTTTACAATGTCCAGCGTCGTCCATCTCCCCTGCTGTCTACACACACACCACGCTTCGTCACCCACACACACAGCTACCTTGAGCTATTCCCACACCCGCTCACACACCCCAACATACAACTATTTATACACAAATAACAAGATGGGCGACGTGCCAATAACTAAATACATCATGTACAAATAATACAATACGTTATTTACAATTTCCACAAGGGCTGTTCCATTAATTTATTTATTATTGTTGTTTACATGAGTGGAGCCAAGGGAGCAAACAGTGGTTGGAACAGCCTATTACGTAACAGACGGACGGAAGGACATTTGTACTAACGACTACTCTAATCAACTCAAAATAATACACATAATTAATCTAACAAAACCCTACATTTCCCTCCCCTCTAGCAAAAGACGAGCCCCTGCTCGTCGGACCAATAGCAAACAGCAAAACACACAAAAGAAAAACACTAAGGGTAGCCCCTAACCTATTATTAGAAAACATAAACATGAAAATTACAATAAATGAATTCCTGAGAGGCCCCTCCCAATGATGCCTGATGTTGTCCCAGAGTCCACCGAACCAACCCTACACCACAGGAACACTGATGGAAGTCACAGAGGCGCAGCACGACGATTACAACCATTTGGAGTAGCAGACCGACCCTGAAGATGAAAATTGGGCAAACTGGTGGTTACCACAAATGGCACATACCTAATGTCACAGACAGTTCCAAACATAGGGGAGCCAGCAAGCTGTGCTGCTCTCCTGCTGCCACACACCTGTGGGAGACTGGCCACATCACCCCACAACGAACTGCAAAGGTAACCAACTTGCTGGAATTGTGGTCTGCCATACTGATGAAGTGACCCCTGTGGTCACTCCTGAAACTTTGAGGCATAGCCAGCGTTACTGCCTCTGGTACTGGTGCTGCCGCGTTGCTGCTGCTGCCTCTCCTGCTGCAACTACTGCTTCTGCTGATAGGTGAGGGTGGCCGGGGCTCATGCTAGCTGCAGACGACGACAATCTTCCTGGAGCACTCCCGCACAAAACTAAACAATTATACAATAAACAATGAACAAGTATAACATAAGGCTACCCATAGTTAAATATACTTTTGGAGGGAAATGTAAGGGGGTAAATCAAAAGTGACAATAACATAAAAACAACAAAACAAAATTATAACATGTAGTGTATCCGGATACTAAATACACTTTTGAGATGGCCATCTCCACACACTCATTCACACAATAAGACTTTTATCACTGGGATAAAAAAAAACTAAGAAAGTTCTTCATCCAGGAACTGCCGTGGCGGTGAAGAGAGCTCAACCCTGATTTTTAAAAGAAAAATCTGAAACAAAGGACTAAGCATCTTAACAGCAAATGAAATAATACTTCAGTGACTGGCCAGTGACAAAACTTAATACCCACCCTAAAGCATCTTATAACTCAAACCTCCTCGCACTAGTGAGCGCATCACAGCGGTTTCACTAGGCGTCACTCCAATACTGGGGTCACTCTCAGGTGCGCAGCGGCTTCCTCAGGGACGACTCCTCTTCTACAATGTGCTGCAGTCACGACGGTGCTCACATTGAACTCGAACAACCACTGGGATGTGGCGGCTGTCTTCGCAGCTGGGCCACACACTACACTGCTACTTCGATAAAGATGGTACATGAGTAAAACACTGAAACAGTCACGATAAAACGTTAATAGCTCTGATATAAACGGAATGGTTGGCACGGGGTTCCTGGGAGAACGTCATAAATAATCAGAAATATGAACAATTAAGTGAACTTAAGCAAATGAAGAAATGGTAGTCACACAAGAGGTTAAACAAAATATGCATCAATAGAATTATATGTAAAGCATAGCAAAGCATCATTAACTGAGTTTATCAGACGATGAACTGAACTTGAGAGAGAGAAAAAAAAATTAAGCACGATAAGGGCCAGTAGGATCGTGATACGGGAAGATGCGGGAAACATGGATGGACTGTAACTTAGCCCTAGGGGCATTCGGTCGACGTACAACATAAGTCACAGGTGTGAGCTTCTTCACAATTTCAAACGGGCCAAAATAGCGGTGTAGGAGCTTGGTGCATTTGCCTCGTTTCCTAACGGGGGTAAAAACTTTAACTAATTGACCAACATTAAAGGACACATCTCGATGTTTGGCATCATACTGAGACTTCTGTTTGATCTGTTGCTTGTTGATGTTGTGGATGGCAAGCTCACGGGCCTTCTGGATGTCCTCTAAAGTCTTCCGGACGAACAAGTCGTTAGTAGTAGCCTGTAACTGAACTTCATTAGGGAGAACAGGCTCTCGTCCATACATCAGGAAAAACGGAGAAAACTTGGTCGTCTGCTGTACAGAAGAATTGTAAGAAAATATAACATAAGGCAACACCGTATCCCAATTACGCTGATTGTCATCAATAAAATGGCTCAACATATTAACTAATGTGGCATTAAACCGTTCCGTGAGCCCGTTCGTCTGTGGATGATAAGAGCTAGTAAAGTTAGGAGAAATAGACAGAGATTTTAGTAACTCCTGCGTGACCTGGCTGAGGAACACAGTACCCCGATCGGATAGCAATGTCTCAGGAGCACCATGACGACAGACGACATTCTGTAAAATAAACCTGGTGACATGAGGAACAGTAGCCGCTGGAAGCGGAGCAGCCTCGACCCATCTAGTGGCATACTCGGTGCACACAATAATGTGGCGGTTGCCAGTGGATGACCTAGGAAGAGGACCCAAAAGGTCAATACCCCAACGTTGACCTACAGCTAAAACAGGAAGAGGTTGAAGTAATCCTGCGGGCTTCAAGTTCTTAGGGCCTTTACGCGATTGGCAGCTCGGGCAGGTCCTCACAAAATGTTCGATATCTTTCTTCGTGCCAATCCAATAGTATCTGGAATGAATCTTATTATAAGTTTTGGAAAACCCAAGGTGACCTGAAAGTGGGTCATCATGACAAGAGGTAAGAATCTCATGCTTCAACGACTCTGGAATCACCAGTAAATGCAGAGGACCCGTGGAACCAGCATTTTTTCTATATAAAGCACCAGATTTAAGAGTGTAGGTGGCAGTTTGGCGCAGAAGCTTCGGAGTAGCATTAGTGTCGTCCACTAAGGTATCCATTAGAGGACGCAGCAGTGGATCAGCTTTCTGTTTTTCCGCAACTTCTATAGGAGAAAGTAAACAAGTTAATACATCATCCAATTGCTCCACTTGATGTTCCTGGGGTTGCAGCACAGGAAACCTAGATAAAGTGTCTGCATCGTTATGCTTTTTACCAGATTTGTAACAGATAGTATAATCAAACTCCTGTAGTTTAAGGCTCCAGCGAGCCAGACGTCCTGTAAGATCTTTCAGATTATTTAGATAACACAATGAATGGTGGTCAGAAATCACATGAACTTTATAACCATATACAAATGTTCTAAAATGTGTGAAACCAAAAACAATAGCTAGGAGCTCCAACTCTGGAACACCATAATTACGCTCACACTTTGACAACAATCTAGAGGCATAAGCAACAGGTCTTAACTGGTCGTTTACAGATTGCAACAAAACACACCCTATGCCTACACCACTAGCATCAGTGTGGAGCTCTGTGTACGCTCCAGGAGTATAGTGTGCTAACACCGGTGCAGAAGTCAGCGCATCCTTCAAGGCCTGAAAAGCATGCTGTTGGTCAGAACCCCAAACAAAATCACAGTTCTTTTTAGTCAATTGTGTTAAAGGATGGGCAATGTCAGCATAACCTTTCACAAACTTTCGATAAAAATTGAACAAACCAAGGACCTTCCTGACATCCCTGACATTCTTAGGCTGAGGTAAACTTTGAATCACAATTATCTTGTCTGAGTCTGGAGATATGCCCTCATTAGAGACTTCAAAACCCAAAAGTTTGACACGGTTCATGGCAAAGAAACATTTCTGTGGTTTCAATTTAAAGTTGAAAAGCACCAAACGCTGAAAAACAGCCTCTAAATTATCCAGTAGTTCCTCAAAAGAATGAGCATAAACAAGGATATCATCAAGGTAAGCCAGAGCTTTCTTAAATTTTAAATCACCTAACAACTTTTCAGCAATGTAAGAAAAGAAACGGGGAGCGTTGGCTAGTCCAAAGGAAAGTCTTTCAAATTCAAATTGACCACTGTGGCAAACAAACGCCGTGAATGGCTTGGCGTGCTCCTCAAGGGGGACCTGAAAATAAGCAGAAAGAAGATCCAACGAGCAGAACCAGGATACTCCATGCAATGAGCTAAGCAAGTCGTCGATGATGGGAAGTGGAAAAGATGATGGAATGGTCACCGAGTTAAGCTTCCTGTAGTCCACACAAAATCTGGTCGAGCCATCCTTTTTCTTAACTAGCACCACAGGAGAACTCCACGGAGACTGAGAATCCCTGATGATCCCAGCATCTTTCATCTCTTGAACTTGCTGATCGATGATTTCACGTTGCTTGATAGGAACTCTATACGGGCGCAGCTTAATAGGAGTTGGGTCAGAAACCTGTATATCAAATTTAGCAACATTGGTCGTACCTAAATCCTGCAAGGAGGTTGCAAAAACATGAGAATATTTCAATAAAAGAGCATGAAGTTTATCTTTCTGGCTAGAAGACAATTTATTATTTACATTAAACTGAAAGTTTGGTGCTTCCAAGGGCGTGATATCCTGAGGTGAGATTGAATGACTCTGAACAAAAGCAACATCTTGGACATTAGCTAAAGTCGTGCGAGAAAACAAAGTCTTAGGCTCTGGTGATGCATTTTGAACAGGCACAATATAATCTTGTCGGGGTGAGCAAACCATTTGAGGAATGGATATCTGTTTCTTTTGCAAAATACCTGGCACAGGCTCAAACATTACATCACAATCAATGGGTGAAGAAAGTTCTACTGCTACATGACAAACCGAAAATGGAGGAATCTGAACATCTTCTTTAACAAACACTTTGTTTTCTGGTTTAGTAACATCACCCTCAGTAAACGGCACTACAGCAATATCTGACATGGGGAGTTCTGTGTTCTCTACCATAGAAATATGACACAACTTGTCATCTACATGAATCACATCATTTTTTACATAATCAATAATAGCTTTGTGTGCAGACAAAAAATCATTACCTAAAATCAAGTCATGTGCTAGCCCTTTTACAACAAGAACATCTTCCTGAAAGAGATAGTTATTAATTGAAAAATCCAAAGGTAGGTGGTATGCAGCATCTAAAAGCTTGTTTCCAGCAGTTCTAAGTAAAATGTCCACAGGCTGCAATTTAGAAATATCAGATACGTGTACAGCATTGACAATACTGACAGCACTACCAGTATCGAGAAGAACCTTCACAGGGGTATTATTAATGGACCCTGAAACTTGTAAAACATGGCCAAAAGGTAAAGTTGAACTGGACGACTGATCAGGCTTGCTGTCGTGATGAATGTCTGCTACCGTGGCCTGTTTGAGGCACCGCGCTGGGCGTTTTTTGAACTATAAGCATCTGAAGATTGTCTGCAAAAACGTGCTATGTGACCAGGTTGGTTACACTTATAGCATACGAAGTTAGCAGTACGTCCACCATTGGAGCAGTTACCATCTTGGCGGGGAGATGACCTCGTTACTGGGTCAGAATTAGCATGAACCTGCAAAGATTGAAGTTGATTGGCTAAACGGTCCATTTTGGCTGCAAGCTCTGACATCATATCCTGAGAAGGTGCTGGTGATGGCGACGGGAGTGACAAACACTCTGACGCTGCAACGGAACGGCCAGATATAGATTGAGGTGCAGAAACAACTGGGTATCCAGGTATGGACATCGGCACATTACTATGCAGTTGATTAGACACCAGGTGTTGTCGGTTTTGGATGTAAAACTCAGCCTTATCAATGCGCTTAATAGCTTGTAAAACCTCCTCTACAGTAAGCAAATTCAAAGGTAAGAGAAACTGGACATACTGTGGTTTCAATCCTTTATACAAATTCTTAATTTGCTCTGACTGAGACATAAAAGAATTTACTTTATCACACAATACTAGCACATCATAAATGTAGTTAAGCACAGGCTCAGAATCACGCTGAACACGTTGGCGAAGTTGGATCTCATACACATCATCCTGGTGAGCTACCTGAAAAGCTGTAAGAAAAGCATCTTTCAAAATAAACCAGTCGTGAGCGGGACACCTATGGCAAAACGTCTTGTACCATGCTACTGCAGTACCTTTAAGATAGCATGGGAAAAACTGCAACTTTTGAGTACTGTTCCATGCATTAGCACGAGCAACCATTTCAAAATTAGTCATAAAATCGTTAACACATTCATTAGGAGCAGCTGAAAAACAAGATGGTTGTATAAAGGTTTGAGAACCAGGTTTTATTGAAGCCATCGTGTTAGTGATGGTAGATTGTACCGCAACCAGAAGGTCAGTATTCTGTGCAATAATTTCAGGGGGTGACTGATCAGGTACCGAACTACGTTCATTAGGCTCGACATCTGTGCCGACAGAGGATGTATGTCCATTGGTGTCATTCTCCACAAAATTTTCCATGGTGAAAGAAAAGATAACGATGTACACATGCAAAATTACTACAAAAATCACTGATAGTGACTACTATTCATAATAGAACACAAGATTTGAAATTCCTGCAGAAATAGCAACACGGTGAGAACACAATACGTGACTGAATAACACTAGCACTGCACAAAATGCTGCGAAGAAAATGCTGATTATTACAATGCAAATGGAAATGAGAAAAAACCATGCATAAAGATAGATCAACGTAAAATTTCTAACTGAGCATAACCGCAAACAGAACCACAAGGATTAAGCTCAAAAAGCACTGCATTTTCTGCACCAAACAAAAGAACATGTTAATACGTGAACAGATAATGCCGGGGTGACGTCACTACCCAAGTTGCTTATCATAAGATGGCTACCGCAGAACTGAAATTGAACGCAATTAATGAAATATATATCAATAAAGCACATTTACACTTAAACTGATTCTAAAATGAATAAACACGGCGCCTCCACCAAAATGTAACATCCCTCGTTGCCAGGTAATGCTGGGATCTTAATTTTATTGAATGCTGAAAAGAAAATGTATTGCATTCACACCCAAAAAAAAAAAAAAAAAAAAAAAAAACTATTACCACTGTTGAACTGGCGAACGAGGATACATTACCTGGGGGTTTCACTCATAGGTTTAATAAACAATTTAAAACAATATTAAAGACACTTACACTGACACTCACTGTTTATATTTATTATACCGTAAATAATTCTTTACAATGTCCAGCGTCGTCCATCTCCCCTGCTGTCTACACACACACCACGCTTCGTCACCCACACACACAGCTACCTTGAGCTATTCCCACACCCGCTCACACACCCCAACATACAACTATTTATACACAAATAACAAGATGGGCGACGTGCCAATAACTAAATACATCATGTACAAATAATACAATACGTTATTTACAATTTCCACAAGGGCTGTTCCATTAATTTATTTATTATTGTTGTTTACATGAGTGGAGCCAAGGGAGCAAACAGTGGTTGGAACAGCCTATTACGTAACAGACGGACGGAAGGACATTTGTACTAACGACTACTCTAATCAACTCAAAATAATACACATAATTAATCTAACAAAACCCTACAATATCATTATTGGTGGGCATGTATGTGTGTATGTATATTTGTAATTACTCAGAACTGAAACATAAAATTCGACATGACGTAATAAAAGAATTACTTTGAATAAGCCAAGGTGTTGGTTAAATTTGAGTGAGAAGAAACCGTACACTTCCTTCTGGCCTGGCAGAACGTGTCTGGTCACATATCTTTATTTATTAATGGTTCGTAGTCTGTATTTACTCTAGAGAGTTCAAAGCAGTATTATTCAGTATTATTATGCAACTTCACGGAGAAAGAAATAGATTTTCTAAACAAAGGCCTAAAAACATGTGTAGACTACACAAAAAACATTGAAAACTATATCGCGGACATTGAAATAGCGATATATAATTTGCCCGATAACAAAAAATCTACGATCAGAACACAGTGCTTAGAAACTCTAGATCATATTCAAAATGCAAATTCAAAAAGATATTCATATAAAAAATTAATCAAAAATTTAAATGAAAAACCGGTAGTCTACACAAAAGCAGACAAGGGTAACAAAATAGTAATATTGGACGAAGAAGACTATCGCAAAAAAATGGACAACCTTTTAAACGGAAAAGAATTTGTTAAACTAGAAAACAATCCATTAAAGAAAGCATGCAAATCTGTGGAATTAGCAATTAAAAACAGTAAAATCATGACTAAAAGAGATAAATTGAACAATAAAATAGTCCAAAAACACCATACATATATGGTTTACCCAAAATACATAAACCTGAAATTACCCTCAGACCAATAATTAATAACATTGATGCACCCACTTACCAACTATCAAAATGGCTGGTTCAAATCTTCAGATCCTTCACAAAATTTGAAAATTTAAGTATCAAAAACTCGTTTGAATTGTTAAATCTCCTGAAGGACACAAAGATCAACTCTACAGATGCTTTAGTTTCCTTTGACGTCATTTCTTTATATCCAAGTATACCGACCAATGAGCTTATTCCACTTCTCAAAAAATGGCTGGAATCAATACAAATAACACCTGAAGAAATAGAAGAACTTTCACAACTTACAGAAATTTGTATCAATCAAAATTTTTTCAGCTTTAATGGACAGATCTATAAACAAAAAACGGGCCTAGCTATGGGCAACCCATTGTCTCCCTTCTTGGCAGATTTATTCATGAGTGCTTTTGAAACACATATCACAAAAGCTTTTCCAAATTATTTCAAAGTGTGGTATCGCTATTTTGACGACATTTTTGCAATAGTACCTAAAAAACTCATACAAGATGGTCTTAAACTTTTGAATATACAAAATCCAGCTATAAAATTTACATTGGAAACAGAAGAGGATGGTGTGCTCCCCTTTTTTGACATCAAGATCAAAAAAATGAACAACAAACTCACTTTTGGTGTCTACAGGAAACCGACACACACAGATAATTACATTAAGAACAACAGTTTCAACCCAAAACAACACCAACATGCCATTTTCAACAGTTTAATCTTTCGGATGATCAACTTTCCACCAAACAGAGAAGATTATCAAGAAGAATACCTACACATAAAAAAAGTAGCTATATCCAACGGTTTCAACCCAAATTTAATAGACAAAACTGTTAACAGACTCAACAAAGCTAAGAAAGTAAAAGAAACCACCACCCTAGAACCTACAGGAGAAAAAGAGAAAAAACTTTTTAAAAAATTCACCTTCCACCCATCAGCCTATAACAAATTCCAAAAAATCTTCTCAAAACACAACATAACTCTTGCACCTCAAAACAGGTTTAATATCAGAAATTTGTTAAAAGGCCCTCCCAAAAATTCAGTCACTACCAAAGAAAAACCAGGAATCTATGAGATCAAATGTGAAACTTGCCCTAAAATTTATATAGGAAAAACAAAAAGAAATATTAACATCAGAACTAAAGAACATATGAGAAACATTAAAAATGGTGAAACAGAAAAATCAGCAGTGGCTTTTCATTTTTTGAATACTAGACATGACATCAATTTGGAAACATCTCTAATAAAATACGTTAATCACCCCATAGACCTTTCCGTATGGGAAAAAATCTTCATTAACAAAAATCGTCATAGAGTCATGAATTTTGAAACTCCACCACCGGACATCTTTGACAAGTACATCACGCCATCTATTGACAATACGGAGAAAGAAGAAACCACTACAACTTGCACTAGTCGAGTATCAGCTGAGGATAGGAGCAAGAGCTCTTGAAACATGTCCTGTGAATAAACAGTGTGAGTGAAGCAATGTGTCAATATATTCTCGATTCAATTTTGTACTAGTTTGTGCTTCACTGTCCCTACGCTTCTTTCAAGTTTATACTTTCAGTATTATTCAGTTGTTCTTCTATTTAAAAGCTATGTAAAAGTGTATCAGCTCAAATAGTTTTTGTAATATAAACAAATAAATATCAATATATTTTAACTTTAAAGAGAGTCGATTAAAGACACTAGACAATCAATATATTTACCGATACATCGTGAGGTAAAGCACTGTCATTATTGGCTGGTTTGTATATATGTAATTACTCAGAATTGAAATTTAAACTATTGACATGACGTGATAAAAAGAATTACTTTGAATAAGCCAAGGTGTTAAATTGAAGAAAGAGCAAATACTTCATTTCCTTTGAGCCTGTAGAATGCTGTATGCTTATATTTATGAATGAATGCTGGATAAGCAGTGTTTATTTACCCTGGACAGTTCAAATCAATATTATTCAGTTGTTTAGACAACAGTACAGTAAGAGTTAAATAGTAATTCATAAACTATAATTATTTTTAATCTATATAAAACGTGTGTAATATACGAATATCCATGTTGCAATTGTGATTTCAACAACTGCATGATTATAAAACCTTGGAAAATTCAGTTTATATTCCCTTACGTTTAATACCAAGAAGACTTGCAAGTGTGCGAGAGAGAGGGAAATATAAAGAGTAGGGGTAACGAGGTGGCAACGATAAATGCGCATCTGATCTGATGCATCTGATTCACTACAGGCGAGAACTCTTCCCATTTGAAACACATAATAGTCATTTGATGTGCTCATGATATTGATTCAAATGAGTGACAATAGCATATGATATGTTACTGTGTTTATACCCACTGTTGGAGTGAAAATCTGATTGTCATACACAAATTCCATTCACTATGATTTTTTCTGCCTATATCTCAAGGCAATACCTATACATTCTTAAAATACATTCTTAAAATACAAGTGTTACATATAGTTTCATTCAGAATTTCTGCAAGAGAAATAAAAACTTGGAATCATGTGTATAAACCTGTGATAAAATAGACTTTACAAATTATATATAATACAATAAACCAAATAATATTATTTTAAAGTCAAGAAACCGTACAGTTGTCATTACTAGTGAGTGGATTTATTAGTAAAATAGCTCTTACAATGCAATATAACAAAATGATAATTATCGCAACATATGGTACAACAGATTTGCTAAACACATACTATTTTGCGGTTCCCTAGGCGAAATAGTTCATTTATTCCAAATTTCATAAATGGCTCCGCAGCAAGTTAAAATAACAGATATTGTCGTATAATTAAAATACATATAAATCCACTTCACTAAGTAAGAACCATAATGTGCAGAAGGATGCGAAGTAATTAACTACGTTAGAAAACAAAAACATGAGTTTTGGGAGGGGGGGTTAAGGGTGAAAATTGAAATGTCTGAAGCTTTTGTTAGATTTGTTTCAAATTTATACCATTTATTTTTGTGATCGATCAAGAATGGAATAATACCAAGTTTCAACTTTCTAGTTATTTCTAGTTACAATAGTTTCTGAGGAATTAACAGTTTGTCTAAATTACAGAGGATTTTCAAAATGCCCCACATATTGTAATTTTAAAAATTAATGCTTGGGGTGTAAGTTTCTGCACCCATTTTAACATATTAATGACCTGTACCTATGTGAAATATGTCTTCGCCATATCAATGAAGGGCAAAAAATAATCATATCTATTTAAAAAAAATTTTTTCCTAAGCATTTTCAGTAAGAAGTAAGCATTATAATCCTTTTCAATACAAATAACAAAAACACAACAAATATACACTTAATATGCAGTCACCCTTACAGGCATGTTCAGAATTTCATACAGATTAATAGAAAACTGCATCCTGTGGAACATTTTGAAGCTAGGAAAATATTGAAAATATGGAATCTGAGGTTAAAATTATGTAATTTGCACAGATGTCTCTTTAATAGAAACAATTGTTGGGAAGGTAAGGATTTCTAAAGTTCATCACAGCAATCTTAATATCAAAGTATAAACTTGAAAGAAGCGTAGGGACAGTGAAGCACAAATTAGTATAAAAGTGAATCGAGAATATATTGACACATTGCTTCACTCACACTGTTTATTCACAGGACATGTTTCAAGAGCTCTTGCTCCTATCCTCAGCTGATACTCGACTAGTGCAAGTTGTAGTGGTTTCTTCTTTCTCCGTATTGTCAATAGATGGCATGATGTACTTGTCAAAGATGTCCGGTGGTGGAGTTTCAAAATTCATGACTCTATAACGATTTTTGTTAATGAAGATTTTTTCCCATACGGAAAGGTCTATGGGGTGATTAACGTATTTTATTAGAGATGTTTCCAAATTGATGTCATGTCTAGTATTCAAAAAATGAAAAGCCACTGCTGATTTTTCTGTTTCACCATTTTTAATGTTTCTCATATGTTCTTTAGTTCTGATGTTAATATTTCTTTTTGTTTTTCCTATATAAATTTTAGGGCAAGTTTCACATTTGATCTCATAGATTCCTGGTTTTTCTTTGGTAGTGATTGAATTTTTGGGAGGGCCTTTTAACAAATTTCTGATATTAAACCTATTTTGAGGTGCAAGAGTTATGTTGTGTTTTGAGAAGATTTTTTGGAATTTGTTATAGGCTGATGGGTGGAAGGTGAATTTTTTAAAAAGTTTTTTCTCTTTTTCTCCTGTAGGTTCTATGGTGGTGGTTTCTTTTATTTTCTTAGCTTTGTTGAGTCTGTTAACAGTTTTGTCTACTAAATTTGGGTTGAAATCGTTGGATATAGCTACTTTTTTTATGTGTAGGTATTCTTCTTGATAATCTTCTCTGTTTAGTGGAAAGTTGATCATCCGAAAGATTAAACTGTTGAAAATGGCATGTTGGTGTTGTTTTGGGTTGAAACTGTTGTTCTTAATGTAATTATCTGTGTGTGTCGGTTTCCTGTAGATACCAAAAGTGAGTTTGTTGTTCATTTTTTTGATCTTGATGTCAAAAAAGGGGAGCACACCATCCTCTTCTGTTTCCAATGTAAATTTTATAGCTGGATTTTGTATATTCAAAAGTTTAAGACCATCTTGTATGAGTTTTTTAGGTACTATTGCAAAAATGTCGTCAACATAGCGATACCACACTTTGAAATAATTTGGAAAAGCTTTTGTGATATGTGTTTCAAAAGCACTCATGAATAAATCTGCCAAGAAGGGAGACAATGGGTTGCCCATAGCTAGGCCCGTTTTTTGTTTATAGATCTGTCCATTAAAGCTGAAAAAATTTTGATTGATACAAATTTCTGTAAGTTGTGAAAGTTCTTCTATTTCTTCAGGTGTTATTTGTATTGATTCCAGCCATTTTTTGAGAAGTGGAATAAGCTCATTGGTCGGTATACTTGGATATAAAGAAATGACGTCAAAGGAAACTAAAGAATCTGTAGAGTTGATCTTTGTGTCCTTCAGGAGATTTAACAATTCAAACGAGTTTTTGATACTTAAATTTTCAAATTTTGTGAAGGATCTGTGAATAAACAGTGTGAGTGAAGCAATGTGTCAATATATTCTCGATTCACTTTTATACTAATCTTAATATCACTTAAAATGATGTCATGATGTGTCAGAGGGATACAAAGCACAGAACAGTAATTAAAAGCTAAAGCTACAGAATCCTAGTTTTTGTAATAAAAACTCTAAATGTCCCATTGTTGACTAAGAACAAATAATAAAGCACAGCTTTTTTGTGTTTCCTGTTTATTCAAATAGAATTACAGCAATTACGGCATCATGAAAAGAATTCTCAGAAACAACACCGAAAGTCTCCAAGCAATCAATTTTATGATTCCTTGAGATACATGTTGAAAAACATAAGCATAAGAAAACCACAATTTTTTCATATATATAATCTTAGTCTGCATAGCCTAGTTAATTAAGCACTGGCCTTACAAGTTTAAGTTGTAACCTGAACAGAGTCCCTGAGTGATTTTAAGATTGGGTAAAACAACAGCTTTGTGTCTGTAGATTTACACACATGTAAAGGAAATCTTACGGGAGGAAATTCCTGCTCACTAGCGGTACTGATTGTGATCTGATATGATTATTATCAATTGACACCATCAATAATTTAATTAATAATCCCTCCCCCAAGTATTACTATTATCTCAAAAAATAAGCCTTCACACCAGCACAAAAATATCATGCTACTGCATTGAAACTGCCAAAAGATAATAACCTGTAACAAAATTGTGAAATCCAGTACACTGAGTTTGCACAGCTATACCTATAAGTTTCAGATAAATAATATTCTAGTCAAGAATGAAATTCATTAGACGGGCTTGTTTAATGATTCAGACATGTTTTAAGCTAAATCTCAATGTAAAGTTGTATCATGTGCTGAAGGTTTTTGCATTAGGCAAATTTGTGCTTTACTTTGGAAAACTGAAAACGTTCAGTTTCTCTTCTTTCGGCTCTCCTCAACATACTAATTTGTGTTCGGATAATGCTGCTACAGGGGCTGATCTTTACAAAGTTTTTGAAACTAGGATAATATAGTATTAATACAGACATGAATGATTAAACTCACCTGTTTCACACAAGGCTGACAAAAAATCACTTTCCCATCTGTGGTGAACGGTGGATCACAGTTATCCACTGTTTAAGAAGTACACTTCTGTTGCTTCTCTCTTTTGTCATATTTGCATATAAAACTGATCTATGTGTGCACTTGAAACACTGCTTACAGAATGGGCGTTTCATTCCCTGCATAAAGAGTGGTCATTTTTCAATCCATTGAAATATCATTTAGCTGGTCTTTGCTACTCTTCCTTGAGCGAATTCTAAGATTTTTCCGTGACATCATTAGCGCATTGTGACACGTCTGTAAGGCAGATACCTACCGGGCTAAACCCTTTTTTGTATATCCAATGTGCAGCAATAAGAAATTTCTCTTCCCCGAAAACTTCACATTGAAACCAACAAATGCAAAAAGCTGTTGTCGCAAATTACAAGCAGAAGAAATTGGCTAAAAAGGCAGTTTTAGGCACTAACAAATAGAATAGGCACAAACATATGAAATAGGCATTTATAGGCACTACAAAACTAAGAAATTAGGCTCATAATTTTAGGAAACGTGCTTGTAACTTAAAAGCCTATGTTTCTGAACAAAGGAATAAAGTAAGCAAATAGGGCAAAATTGTCCACCTAGTCATTACATTAAATTATGTTACTACCAACCTTTACAAAAAGTAAAAGTTGATCAACTCAAATTAACAAACTTGAGAATAACTTTGGCAATGTCAAAAATTTCTAATGGAAACCTTTCTTTTACATCAAATGTTGAATAATACAAGAATAAAATCCAAGAGAGTATGCTTAAAAGTAAATCTTCAGTAGCTCATATTATACAAATATCATCATTGCCTCGTTGTAATTGCATTGTTTTTGTTGTTAGTTTTTTTTTTTTTTTTTTTTTTTTTTTTGGGGGGGGGGGGGCAATAATTCCAAAACCCTTCCATGTATAGCTTCTTTAATTTTATCTTAAGTGATAAACTCATTTAATTTTAAGAAAGCATTTTCAACTTGTATCACATGAAGTTCAGGTTGTTCCAACAATGCTGGAGAAGCCTTGCCCTTGCATATGGTCGCAAAAGGTGTTGGAACAGAAAGTGATAAATAAACTTGTTTGGTATACCAAACTGAATGGATGAGAACGAAACACTGTTCTAACTCAATACTCAACTTGCCTCTATATACAAACTCTTTGTTTAAAGTAGTGAATTACACAAATTAATGACCTACACTTGTTCAAATGGCATAGTATTAATGTTAAAGATAGACACAAGAGCAGCTATAACGTTAGCAATAATAAAATTTCACAAAACTATCTACAATGCTAGCTTTGGGTCAAAATTACATCAGTGGCATTTATAAATAATAATAATAATAATAATAATAATAATAATAATAATAATAATAATAATAATAATAATAATAATAATAATAATAATAATAATAATAATAATAATAATAATAATAATAATAATAATAATAATAATGATAGTAATAATAATAATAATGATAATGATGATAGTAATAATAATAATAATAATAATAATAATAATAATAATAATAATAATAATAATGATAGTAATAATAATAATAATGATAATGATGATAGTAATAATAATAATAATGATAATAATGATAATAATGATAGTAATAATAATAATAGTAATAATTATGATAATAATATATTATAATATATAATTTGTATTGTGCTTCTATGTTAATAGACAGGTAATTACAAGAGTAGTTGGGACCACCATTTAATGGAGCAGTAGTACATATAACCAGTGTATCAGAAACCAGTCCTCAATCTATATTTGGACATACTCTTGTGGGATAAACCAGGGCATTGTGTAAGATGGATATCTCATGTTGCAGGCTGTGATGAGAGAGTTGGTCTTGAAGGCTGTGTTGAGTACCTGCTGGTCCTGTCCTATGCTCCTAATGGCTGCTTGCAGGACTATCTCAGGACAAATACCCTTGACTGGGTGACATTTTGTAAGATGTCGCTATCTGTTGCGAAGGGGCTGGCCCACCTTCACACAGATATAAGAAAAGGGGGTAAGTTCTAGAATTTAGATACAAATGTTGCCATTATTATTTTAGAATAGTTCCCAATTGTAGCAGTCTTCAATCTTGGAATTAATTCCTAAAATAATATTCATATCGTAGGAGAAACACTGCTAATAATACAGTAGTGACAAAGTATAGTTCTTGCTTGTTTTAGTTGATTTGCATCATTGGGACCTGGTGTTCTTCATGGTGAAATACTATTGAGAATATTTTTCTCTTCAGCTGTGGTAACTAACTCCTCCTTCCTTTCTTTCTGCTTAATATACCTTGCAGCAGGGTGTTGAGCTGACTTCTGATGTAAGATTTTGGAATCTCAAGCTTTGGTTCTCCTCCCTGGTGAAATATATTGGAACTCTTTTAACCTTTCTGTAGGTTCTGTAGTAACAGTTTGCTGGCAAGATTCCAAAATTGAGGTGCATTTTTTTTTCAAAACTCGATAGATGCAAAATTTTAGGAAAATGAGTTATATATAGTATCGGCATAATTTTCACCTTCTGCATCGTTCTGTGAAATCAGATTTTGCAAAATTAGATTCATGTCCTATGTAGAAGGTACGGAATATTAGCAGTCTTTTCAAAACTCAATACATGCACTTGTTCAGTTAGAGCAAAGTCGATGGATGCAATTTTATGATTTTACTATCCAGCATGTAGCAACCTCAATTCTATGAAACACATGTTGAGATTGATTGCCATCTCACTGTTGCGATTCTTGAATTTCTCAATCATTTTTGCAAGCTTTGTACACTGCTGCACCATTGGTAATAAGGGCGAACTCAGGTTGTGCGCTTGTATTTCACATTCATTTTTGAAATTTTTGTTAAACTTACATGGCATTTTTATTATTAGTTGAGTCACGGCACAGTACTATGCACAATGGACAGGAGCTCAGATTGTGAAACGGTAACAGTCGTAGAATGTGCAGGAGGTAGAAATTACAAAAACAAGGAAAGGAAATCAAAATTCAAGTCAATGAAAGCTCATGCTAAGGCAATTTCATTTTCACATGGTGTCGAGTGCACTCCACGAAATCCTAAAAGTAAAAGGCATAAACTCTGTGATATAGCTGATTTGACTTATAATGATAAAAGTAGACTCCACCATCATCTTTCCATACTCTATTAGATAGATCAAGATATATATTCCTTAAGAAATATATGCGTATTACATCTCCTAATTGCAGAGTGGTAAGAAAGAAGCTCCAAATACGATGCAGACTGTTAGTATTAAATACAATGTGAGAACTAATGATGGCTGAGTATTGTCAGTATGGACTGCAAGCTTCCAAGGAATCACAGCGGTGTCAAAAGATAGATTATTTCTCCTGGCTAGAAAGTTTCACTTATGTGGGAATGCACCAAAGGAAACCAGAGGAAGTGACAGAACAGGAATATTACAGAAGGGCATTTCTGCTGCTACAAAGCAAGATATTAAGAGGTACAGATATAGAGAAAGCCACTACATAAGAGGAAAATCAAGGAGAGGATATTTATCTCCATACCTTAATATCAGAAAAATGTGGAACAACTTTTGCAAAGAAAGAAGATTAAGAAATCTACCAATCTGCTCATTGTCAAAATATAAATACATATTTTACAACATCCTCAATTTTTCATTCTGTACACCACACACTGACACATGCTGTGACTGTAAAATGGGACTGATGAAATTTGAGACAGAGGCAGACGTGGAAAAAGAAAAACGAATTATGAACCATGTGCAGACTGCACGAGTTGAGTTCAAAAAGGTTTTATCAGCTATTGAAAGAGGAAAATGCCGAGGTGATCACTATTTGCTTTGGTATGCATCAGAATCAAGCACTGTTAGCGATTCTATGCAAGGCAGTTGTGACTGTATAATCTGTGCATAATGATTCCATCTAAAACCCAGAACAAAGACATTTCCTTGTATGCATGGTCGGAAACTGAATGTGCTAAAGGCTGAAACAGACTTGCCTCAGCTTTGCACCACTTCTTGTTGGAACTGGAAGAAAGGATGTCCAGCAATACTCCTTCTACCATTCGTTTATTTTCAGCCTCCTGCTCTAGTCAGAACAATAATAGTGTGATGATGTTCATGCTTGTTGCTTTCCTGAAGAAGTATAAAAACTTTACCCGCATTTCACATATCTACTCAATGTCCATGCAACGGAGGATATGCCCGCCTCAGTAGCGTAGATGGTAGCATGTCTGCCTCACGTTCAAGAGGTCCCGAGTTCGAATCTCGGTTAGGGTGAGTTGCCTGGATAAGGTTTTTTCTGAGGTTTTCCCTCATCCTTAAAGACGAATGTCGGGTAGTTCTAAGCTCCATGGACCCTAGATACATTTGAGCATCATTTCACTCATTTCATTCACCATCTGATATGACTTAAGGTTGGAGGACGTAAAATTACATACAAACAAACAATGGAGGAGAGCAAACAGTGAATCATATCATCTACCAATGCCCAAACATGAAACAACAGAGAATGCAATAAATAAAACAGGAAGGAAGGGGGACATTTGGCCAATTAACAATCATCAACTCATAACAAGTTATTTTCAAGCATTTCAGCAGTTCATTCGAAGTATTAACATTTAACTTTGTAATAAACTTTAAGAAACATTAGTGCAAGCGCATGGAACTCAAGAACGAGTAGAATTGATTCAATGTACTATTGTAAATAATATATTTGCTATCATTATAAATTATAGTTACGACAAAAGTAACATATGTAAAACTCTTAACATTGATAATGTAATATAGAGCAAGTAATATTACTCCAGTAATGGGGCATGCTGATAAATGATAATAAAATTAAATTAAAAAAATTATGATAATATAATTTATTGTCAATAGACTTTGCAGTTTCTGACATTGTCAAAATTTATACGTATATAAATACAACTGTTTTCAATTACAAATTAGGGAATAATTTCGGCATGTCATATATGTACATAAATTTACATGAAAACAAAAATTGGTGTGGTACAATGATTATAATTCATCAGTACAATACAGACTTTTTGTTATCAAGTACTTCTTCAGAGCACCCTCGAATTGCTTGCCTTTACAAGATTTTAGATGTGCTGGCAGTTTTTGGTGAAGCAGTAAGCCCAGCACATTTGGATCCCTGTAGGAAATATTCTAATTAAAACTTTGCCTAAGAAAGTTGTCCTTGTGCCTAGTGTTATGACTATGAATATTACTATTTTTAGGATTTTCCTTTTCTACTGCATAAGTTACTACTTTATAAATATACGGAGAATATACTGTTAATATTCCTTAATCTTTAAATATTTCCCTAAATGATTCTCGGGAACTCAAATTGTAAATCATTCTGATGGCCCCTTTTTGCAATCTAAATAACCTTCCCATATGCGTTGCAGCAGCACAGCCCCAAATTTCTATTTCATATAATAAATGTGGATATATAACTCCATAATAAATAATTTTAAGCCGTTTTTCTTTAAAGATCTTTTTGAAGTAATGTAACAAATATACAGCTTTACTTATTTTGTCACAAATATGATTTATGTGTCCTGCCCATGTTAGTTTTCTGTCAAGGAATATTCCTAAAATTTATGTTCACTTACATCTTCAATGTTGCAATCATTTACAGGTAATGACAAATTTGTGGCATTTTTGTTATTCTGTCAGGAAAGAAGTAAGGTTGTTCTTGTCATATACAAGAAAGATGGTTTTGTTTGAAGTAATTTATAACCAAATCAATAGATTTCAATATGTTATCCTTTAAGATGCCCATATTCCTACCCTTACATATAGCCTTAGTATCATCTGCATAAGCTATCATATTTATGTTTTCTGAAATTGGTATGTCATTTACATATAATACAAATAATAATGGTCCCAGGACCAATCTTTGTGGTACCCCATACATAACTAGCTTGAATTCTGATTGTACTTTGCTTTCCAGTTTTCCCCTTCTATTATATATTAATGTTGACTGTTTCCTGTCTATCAAATAGGACCTGAACAGTTCTCTTGCCATGCCTCTTATCCCATATGCTTGCAGCTTTTTTAACATTATATGTGGTGGACACAATCAAATGCTTTAGAAAGATCGAAGAATAATGATTCAACTTTTTCATTTTTTTTCCAGGTTTTCTATGACTATATGTATCAATTCCCTAATTGCAGTAACTATTGATCGTCCCTTCCTAAAGCTATGCTGAAACTTTACCATATTATTATTTTTATCTAGAAAATTTAATAGTCAATTTAGTAGGAGTCTTTCAAAGAGATTTCCTATCTCTGACGTTAAAGTGATGGATCTGTAGTTGTTTATATTATTCTCATTACCTTTTCTTATGCAGTGGATGAACTAGACTTTTCTTCAAACACTCTGGAAAATTTTCATTTACTACAGAAAAATTAATTAAATGTTCAAGGGCATTGGCCAAAACATATTTGCAATGTTTTATGGTAGCCGCATACATTGCATCGCAGGCAGCATCAATATTCTGACCATAGATCCTACATGGAAGCAATTATAAGGGTCTTCCACCCTCAAACATATGGGGTGGTCCTTCTCACTACATTCACCATGTTACAGCACTGTTGCAATTTTTTCTTGTCCACTGAACTTCAGTACCTTCTATTAGCTCAGACTGTGCACACATGCTTCTTATGTATGTTAATTAAGCTTATATGTATAGAAGTTGCGTAGTGTTTTACTTTGTGTAGTTAGTGTAGTTTTATAAATTTATTAGTGTTCCCATGCTTATTCTACTCTGTGTTGGCCATACTGGTAAGAATGTAATTTGCCTTTATTTTCTTTTTCACTGTGCCATCTGCCATTTCTGAATTTTCCACCTCTTCTTTTCATCAGCACTGTTCATCAGTTCCCCTCTGAATACATACTACAGTTTCTCCATGTGTATTCTGGACATTCTCACCGTATACCCATGTCAGCATGTTTGTCTCTGTTGTGTCAACATTCAATTGTTCCCCTTCTTTGATGTTCCCCTTCTTATGCCGTTTCTCTGCTCTGCCATTCGCTCATCAATCCACAGTTTGCTATTTTATATAAATGCATTAAATCCTCAGCTAATGCCTTTCTTTGTTCTCTTTGCTCGTGTGATAAATTGTTGACGTAAATAGATGTGCCTTTTAGCTTTCTTGCTTGTTTTAATACTTCCATTGCCAATTCCATATTACTGAATTTCACCAACATGTTTCTTTTGTCTTACATTTTCCCAATTCTAAATGCTTTATGCAATTTGAAGCCTCTCATATTCATGCCTCATCTCTTTGTTAATAATTCCCATATCTCCTGGAGTGCTTAGATTGCTTTTCGCTCTTCCACCCCAGAAATGATTAGGTTGTAATCTTACGTACTTTCCATTCTTCTTTCTATTTCTGTCATCTTCATTATCTTCTTCAGCTCTTTAGTTTTAATCTCTGTTATCCCACTTCCTCCATTTTTGTTTAAATTTTATCTGAATTAGCATAGAGTAGACACAAAAATTAGCATTTGTGAGGATGAATAAATGATCAAAATTATCATTATTCAGGAGACTTTGAGAGATATATTTCTGGTGATGTATGATACTGCATTTTTTGTTTTGTTTGTATTCTTTTGTTAAAACAGTGCTTTCTCTACCTTTAATCTACATGGTAGATAAATTAAAAATTATATAATTAAGTAAAATGAAGGCAATCCTGTATATTTTGTAAAAATTGCAGTCTATGATCTTAAATAGTTTCCGGTATAATGGACGATGTAGTACAAGAGAGATAGGACTTTCTGTCTCCATAATGAAAGTTAAGTAAGCAATAATTGTAATAAATACTTTGATATAATGTTGATATGTACTTTTAATGTTCTGAATTTGTGTGCAAAGCTCAATTTAGGATCAAGATCCAATAACTAAAAACAGAAATGTGTAATAATTTGCACATTTTGTGTATATTTTGTACATTAAAAAAAAAAAGAAGAATAAAATGACACCAAACTGAGTCATTTTTGCAGATAAAGTGAAACCCTGTGTGAGTCATCGGGACCTGAATTCACGCAACATCCTTGTAAAGGGAGATTTGACCTGTTGCTTGTGTGATCTTGGCTTTGCCATGAAGATCTCTGGATCTAAATATTTTTACAATGGAGAAGAACAACATGCAGAGACCAAGTCCATTAATGATGTGAGTATGTACTTAAATATTGTTTTCATCATAATTATTTTAAGGCTGAAGGCTCAAACAAACATGAGTTTCAACATGAAAATAAATGTTCAACGTGAAACTATCAGATTTTACAAGTTGTACTTGGTGAGATAATTACATGGAGAAAAAGTGAGATTTTTTCATCTTATTTTCATTTAATAATAATAATAATAATAATAATAATAATAATAATAATAATAATAATAATAATAATAATAATAATAATAATAATAATAATAATAATAATAATAATAATAATAATAATAATGATAATAATAATAATGATAATAAAGCGGTTATTATTAATAATTATTTATTTATTAATTATTTATTAATTGCATTGATTCACCCATGTTATCTTTCTTAACAAAACATATGTGGCAATTTCTTATTAGGAGATAAACGGAGAATCAAAGTCAAATATACCATTTACAATAAATAAGAACAATTATACCTTACAGTATATATATATATATATATATATATATATATATATATATATATATGAGGCTGTTGTCCTTTGGAACATATCGATGGTGTTAACTCGTATACTTGGGTAATTTGTACTTTCTATTTAATCATTAGATCACTTGCACGCACGCACACGCACACACACGCGCACACACACACACAAACACAAACACAGAGTCTTCCAGACTCTGGGGAAGATGGGGAATCATCTAGGTTGGAGAAAAATTCCCACTTCTAGACAGGAATTGAACTGGGACCCCTTGCACAGAAGGCAGGTGCTCTACCGAGTTATGGGGCCTGCCACTGTAATGTTATCCACATAGTTCCTCATTAATATCTGGTTGAAGTCTCAAAGTAGCTGGCCAGGACTACTTCTAAAAATACTGTACATGAATACCTTTTCCATTGCCAACTTTATTTACAAATAATGTTGCATCAATTAAATCAAGATGTGAAGGTTCATTGCCATGGCTTACTTTCACCTGGTATTAAGAAAACATTAAGAAGTTGTTGTCATGGTAGAAAACTTAAGGCAACATTTGCAGAGGTATGATAAATAGGATGTGCTTCTTTGTTACCTGATACGTCCAGATCAAAATATGATAGAGAATATGCTACAGTAAATCCTAAATTGGACCTCCTATATACTGGAATTTTGGAGAAATGTAAGATGAATCTCAATATGGAGCTACTTCCTATGTTAAATAATACTCAACCGGAAAACACAGAAACTGAAGCCTTTATTCAAGTTTGGCCCCAAATCAAATGTTTGTAGATTTTGTGGTGTTGATGGAAGTTTAAAAAAAGAGTTGAAAATATGTTAAAATGATCGTATGTTGTCTGAAAATATGATTTTGATTGGAAGGAATATAATAAATATGTATGTGTATATATATAGTTGGCAATTAGAATTTAATGTATAGAGAAAGAGAACCATTACAGGGAGATGGATTGTGGTAAAAGATTCAATATTTGTACAAGGACGAGTTTGGTAGTATTTGTGGATTATTATATTTCTTTGATTTATAAGTCAGTGTTATTATTTCAGTAATTTTGAAATAACAAAATACATTGATCCAAGATCACAGTCCAGAGACAAAGTTTCGTTTTCACCAACTGAAACTGAACTGGCTGGAGAAAGAACATTAAATTCTTTAATGAATCTAGCATATAAATTAAAAAGAAATAACATAACTCAAAGTCCAACAAATTATCAAATAAAATTAAAGATATAAAGGAGAAGTCATTGAGTTCATAAAATTAAAAGCCTAGTTGCAAAAATTCAAAATGCTCCTTATTTCCGTAGAAAGAAGCTTGTACAACTTTGATATCAGCAGAATGACGTAAACACACACAAATGCAATCTGCTACATGTCCACACTGCACCATTAACAGCTCTTTACTGACTCACCGCTCTCATTGCACGACTGCATTTATACACGAGCCGCTGTTTCTCGAAGGTTGGCAAAATTTCTTGAAAGTTCACGAAGCTTCACGGACTTTCGTGGTGGAGCGAGAACACCATGGAACTGTCTGTCTCTTTCTCCCTCTGTTGCTCTCTCTCTCTCTCTCTAGGCGTGGCTTGGGCACTATCTGCCTCTTTCACTCCCTGCTTCTCTTTCTCTCAGCGTTTGCTTACGAAAGGAAAAACAATGCCTCGTGACACTGCTCCCTCCTCAAGGCTGGTCGTCCCGAACAACACCATTGTAGCGGGACAGACAATCCAGGTGTACCAACAACATCTTTCCTCAGGGCACCTTCTGAATGCGGTAGACCATGTCGTTAATTCTCTTCACCATCCGGTACAGTCCTTGCCACGGTTGTTGAAGTTTAGGGCAGTGTCGCTTGGTCCGGGAGGGCGGTACATTCAGATCAGGTCACCTTGCTGGAATCCTTGGCTGTTGGCTTGCCTGTCATACCAGGTCTTCATGCGGTCACTCGCCATCTGGATGATCCAACGAGCCATCTCATGCATCTCGTGGAGATGGTCCACGAAGTTCTCCACATACTCGGCTGCTCGCTGTTTTGCTTCCGGGGTGCTCCCAAAAGCCAGATCACAAGGGAGGCGTAGCTCTTGGCCGAACATAAAGGTTGCCGGCGTCATCCCAGTGGTGTCATGTGTTGACGAGTGGTAGGCCAGCAAGAACAGTGGCACCTTGACGTCCCAGTCTCGCTGATGACTGGCCACGACCTTCCTCAGGTGTTCTTCTAAGGTCTTGATGTACCTCACGACCATGCCGCCCTACTGGGGATGTAGGGGTGTTATGCGTTTCTTACTAACCCCAAGACTTTCCAGTGCTTTGGTGCTCTGGTCGCTGTGGAGCTCTAACGGCACCCCAAATCGGCAGAACAGTTGCTCCACGAGGCAGTCGGTGATTGTCTTTGCCTCCTGGTTCGGGATGGCATACATCTCCGGCTACTTGGTGAAGTAATCCACAGCCACCATCAGGTACTTATTGCCTCGGTTGAACACTGGGAATGGTCCGGCTATGTCGACAGGGATGCGGTCAAAAGGTGCTTCGACATTGTACTGGTGCATGCGACCCCGACTCTTAGTTTGGAGCCCACGACTCAGCGTACACACGTGAAATTGACGGCACCATCTCTCAGCGTCTGCTCGGAGCCTCAGGCAGTAGTAACGCTGTTGGAGTTTGTCTATCGCTCGGTTTGCTCCAGGTGTCCTCCTGAAGTACCAGCATGCACTTCCTCCAAGACTTCCGGGACCTTATTTCGGGGAAGTACCAACTGCTACCTCTGCATCTTCCCACCTGGTGATTCCCATACCCGAAACAGCACGCCCTCTTTGATCTTCAGCGAGTCCCATTGAGCCCTGTATGACTTATACGCAGCGTTTCTGTTTGCAATGTTCTCCCATGTCGGTTTCGTCCCTGCCTCCACTTCCCGCAAGAAATGAAATGAAATGTGTAGTGTTTAACGCTCGCTCTTACTACATACGGCATCGCAGACGACACTGATGATACATGAGATGAAGATGGGGCACTGGTGGAATGAGATGGCAGGGGAAACTGGAGATCCCGGAGAAAACCCGCCCCAGCAGCATGTTGTCAACCACAAATCTCTCTCTGCGGTCGCCTGGGAATGAACCCGGGCTGCCTTGGTGAGAGCCAAGCGGTCTAACCACCTTACCTCAAGAGTGGTCCCAAGTCGGCATCCGTCAGCTGCTCTCTCCTCAGGCCTGTGGTATCCCATCCGCAGGCACTGCCGTGATATATAATAACATTATTGGATAAAAATTTATGTTAATATACATGTGTGAAAGTGTAATTTAGATTTTTGTTATACTATTTAGAGACCAGTTCATTTATGGTTGTTATAGTTCAGTGTATTAATGTATGAATTGAGTAAAAAAAAATTCTTTGTTTTTTAAATATTTTATTAGGTTTTAATAATTCTATTGAAGTTTTTAGTATTATATATAAAGCAAGGTAAAATAAATTAATCTCTCTTGAGAGATATTAATATTTTTTGTTGTGCAATATGGGTAAGACATGTGAATGTCTTTGGTTCTATTAAGCACCATTAAAAAAACAAAATAAATAGTTATATTGTGCTGGTTACCAGTATAGTTTGGGGCCACCGATCCCCGGCGGCTAATTCTTTGGGGTAGATTTTTGTTTCTTTTTTCTTGTTTTATTAATAGCTGGATACCAGTTATTTTACTGGATACCAGTAATAATATTATGTATTAACAATATTTTTGTTCATTGTTAATTTTATTTTAGTTTAAATAAAAAGTTATATGTATTAAAGATGGGAATATATGTTTTGTTATTAAAAAAGTTATTTATTGTAGTGTATTTGTGTTTTGTTTTGGTGTTTTTGTTTATGTTTAGTAGAAGTAGTATCTGTAAACATTTTTTGTATAAATTATAATAAAAATTAATAAATATAAAAATTTGGAATATTTATACCCTGGCTTGACAAATTAGGTACCAAGGTATGGTATTGCAGATTTTTATTTGTTTATTTTTGTCCTGGTTGAAGACGGCTGGTATCATTTCAGCAGGGGTTGAACCTTCTCTAGCTGTTGTGCGATCAGGTGGTCGGCCACCCTCTCCAATAAGCCTTATCTTTAAGTGTTGCGTCGGCACCGGCTCCTGGTCCCGGTCGATTGTCGTAACGCTGACGAGAGATGCTTAAGGTTCTTTTACATGCCATAAATCTGTAACATGGGACCACCAGTTTTATTTCTCTTCCAAAGATGTCCATGTTAAAAGTATTTATGCTTTAAAGAAATCCACACCTTCCACTGGCTGGTATGTTACTCCTTGGCCTTGAAAGACTATGTTCTGTCACCCAAAGATTGCTTTGTCTAATCTGAAACTAGCCTACTTCCCTTTCTTCCCCATGCCCATCAACCTGTGGATCAGGGTGTTAATTAGTACATTTAAATCCTTCTACAGAAATTTATACTTCAGCATTTGTTGATAAAATCCACACCTGCACCAATGTTTCTCAACGTATTAAAAAGATTAACATCCTTGATACTGTTAACTGGATTCATCAGGTTAAGGAAGAGGTTCTCCCCAAAATAGTGCAGAAATGTTTCTTTAAAGTTGGTTTTCCTGAACAAGCGGTGGATACACAAAAATATAAGTGGAAAATTTGCAAGAAATTTTCTATTTCTGTAAAGAACATAATCTGACAGTTGAAGCAGAAGATAATAAACTTTGGTAATAAAGTTGCCATGACTATAGACATAAAGTGCCTGGATATACTCCGAAAATGATTGTTGTGTAGTCATGGAAGGAATGGATTATGCCTTGACAATGAAGACAGCATAAAGAAGCATAATAATATGCACTTTTTAGCGAAGCATTATCTGTTGACGTTTGAGACTACATGCCGATACAACAAGGAAGATGATGTGGACGCCTGGACCTGCCTCACCCTGTGGATTTTACGACTTAAGATGATGTGTATTAGCTTTCAAACCTTTATTAATATCACACTAATTGTTAAAAGGACTAATGTTTATAGAATTATCATGTATCCTGTGTATTTAAATATTTTTACAACTGTATATATTTAAATTATTTATATTATTTTGACAAAGCCCAAAATTCTGTAAGAATCTCCTGGTGAATAAATATGAATATGAATATGAATATGTTGTAAGTGACCTTCAGGACTTTGCAGGTTTTCTGAATGTTCAGAATTCCAAAACTTGAGCAGGGTGCAAAGAAGATGCGCAGTGCACTTCAAGAGATATTTGGGGATAGAAAAACTAGCAGAGTAACCGTAATTATTGTATGAATGAATAGAGTAAGACATACATATGAACCTATTTTTTTATGGACAATCTTTAATTGCTATGTTCCCCTTCTATATTTGTCATGAAAGATTGCTAAATGTTGCTCACAGACCTCTTTATTAGATTTGATGTTCTTTTAGGTACTGTATGACAAGGGACACCCACTTTACCTCCCTTCCATAGGAAACCATGTTAAGGACTCCTTCATTATAATTCTATGCAATCACATTTTTAGTACTCTATTTTATTAATTTGGAACCCTTTTAAGGACAGAAACTTTTGAAAATGAACAAATATCAGAGTATTCTGTTTTAGGTAGGTTGTACTAAGAATATCCTTCACCTAGTTTTAGCAGGTGTGCTAATGGGAAAACCAACATGCACCAATTAAAAAGCACATTAAGATATAAAAACATAACTAAGAAATAATAGGTAATAATTTAACTAAAGTGATCATATTCTTATCTATAATAATAAAAAAAAAAACATTAAAGCTTAGGGTTATAATAGAGTAGCATCTATAGCTACAAATACAGTAAAAGAGGTAAGCAGTTACACAAATAAAAGTATTTGTAAAAGAATCTTCACTTAAGAAGTTGATGTTAGTACTTCCTTCTTCTTTATAAAGAAGAAATATATATATATATATATATATATATATATATATATATAGTAGAAGAAGGAAGTATTAACATCAACTTTTTAAGTTAAGTGAAGATTCTTTTACAAATATTTTTATTTGTGTAATATTTGTTGCTTCACTAGTGACTAGCTTCATTTTCTGTGTGTGTGATCAGAGGTAAGCAGGTTAGGTTGACTGCAATGAATGCAGTAAAACTGACTTCTTAGGCATGTCATGATGGATGGTAAGTTCATAAACAAGCTCAAAAGTAACCTTATTTCATATATTGTAGAGAACATCAGTATTATATTACAAGAGAATACATCCAAATGTGCTGCTGTTGTCAAATGCTAGGCTTTGGCAATGAAGCCATTAGCTCTCTTGCTCTCCAATATTTGTGTGTAGTGGGTCCGCCAGGTAGGGTTTCACAGGTTAGAAGATGTTCTTCAGTCATTTCCTCTTCTTTGTTGTCAAATGCTAGGCTTTGGCAATAAAGCCATTAGCTCTCTTGCTCTCCAATATTTCTGTGTAGTAGGTCCGCCAGGTAGGGTTTCACAGGTTAGAAGATGTTCTTCAGTCATTTCCTCTTCTTTGTTGTCAAATGCTAGGCTTTGGCAATAAAGCCATTAGCTCTCTTGCTCTCCAATATTTCTGTGTAGTAGGTCCGCCAGGTAGGGTTTCACAGGTTAGAAGATGTTCTTCAGTCATTTCCTCTTCTTTGTTGTCAAATGCTAGGCTTTGGCAATGAAGCCATTAGCTCTCTTGCTCTCCAATATTTCTGTGTAGTAGGTCCGGCAGGTAGGGTTTCACAGGTTAGAAGATGTTCTTCAGTCATTTCCTCTTCTTTGTTGTCAAATGCTAGGCTTTGGCAATGAAGCCATTAGCTCTCTTGCTCTCCAATATTTCTGTGTAGTAGGTCCGGCAGGTAGGGTTTCACAGGTTAGAAGATGTTCTTCAGTCATTTCCTCTTCTTTGTTGTCAAATGCTAGGCTTTGGCAATGAAGCCATTAGCTCTCTTGCTCTCCAATATTTCTGTGTAGTGGGTCCGGCAGGTAGGGTTTCACAGGTTAGAAGATGTTCTTCAGTCATTTCCTCTTCTTTGTTGTCAAATGCTAGGCTTTGACAATGAAGCCATTAGCTCTCTTGCTCTCCAATATTTCTGTGTAGTAGGTCCGGCAGGTAGGGTTTCACAGGTTAGAAGATGTTCTTCAGTCATTTCCTCTTCTTTGTTGTCAAATGCTAGGCTTTGACAATGAAGCCATTAGCTCTCTTGCTCTCCAATATTTCTGGTAGTGGGTCCGGCAGGTAGGGTTTCACAGGTTAGAAGATGTTCCTCAGTCATTTCCTCTTCTTTGTGCACAGAGGACAATTTGGACTTGTATAAATTCCTATTCTGTGTAAGTGTTTGGCCAAATAATCATGTTCTATAAGTAATCTAAAATTTGCTACTGCAGCTTTAAATGGGATTTCTGGAATAATTTCTGGATTTTTAATTAAAATGTTCCATTTTTTATCTTTGGCTTTGTTAGATGTTGATTGGTTTTGTTTGTTTTTATATTTGTTTTTGATTAATGTTTTTATGGATGTAAAGAGTAAGTTTTTACTCTTGTTCTGAATTAAATTTGCACCTTTTTTGGCAATAAAATCAGCTGATTCATTTCCTGCAATTCCACAATGTGCAGGTATCCACTGTAATACAATTCTTTTCTGTAGTTTTTGACATTGTTGGATCATTTTGTGACATTCTTTAATTTGGATTGACCTCATTTTATATGAACTTATTGCACATAATGCTGCTTTAGAATGAAAGTATGACAGCATTATCCAAATGTTTTGTTGTTTGACAGGTGGGAACCTTACGCTATATGGCCCCCGAAGTTCTTGAAGGGGCAGTGAATCTCAGGGATTGTGAGTCATCACTAAAACAAATTGATGTATATGCACTGGGGCTCGTACTCTGGGAGCTGGCAACCAGGTGTTCTGATCTCTACCAGAGTGGGACAGAGACCCCACCATACCGATTGCCTTTTGAGGCAGAAGTTGGTAAGTATCTTTCATTTTTATTGTCTCTCAGTAACTAACACAAGCAATGTTTAGATAGTCAAATTGCATAAAGATTATCTGCTTTGAAAATTATAAAGTAGGTTATCAAACCAATAAGCAGTGTATTTAGCAACCCAACTGGAGCATACAGGAACCTCTTATTCCAGTTTTGTCTATAATTTTCTTTCTTCCACTAGAACTACAGTGAAATTTAATGCTCAGTAAATGAAATTTGCATACTTGTCAACTTTTATAATTTTTCTATAAAAGTTACAGAGTGGAGAACTTTCTATAACTTTGCAGTAAAGGAAGCATTTTTACAGCTTTGTAGGCAGATTTATTATTACTCTTTTCAACATAGACATGACAAAGCATTAAATTCTATTGCATTGTATTGTGTTGTAACTTAATTTGACACACTGATTGTACCACTGTAATTTTTTTAATTTATGGAAGCATTTTAACTGCTGTGGTTCTTAGTGTCACATTCTGTACTGGGCTTGAAATATTGCTTAAAGCAATGCTAGGAAGACTTACAGCCAACAAAGCCCATCGCACTCTGCCAGGTTTAAACCTGCAACCTTGAGAACCAGAGTATAGCATGTTACCCATAGACCATGGAGGACAACACTGATTGATATGCAGTGCTGTGATAGATGAAAGCTGTGTGTGTGTCTATTCATCAGTGTAATCATAGTTTGCTTTCATTGAGCTGTAATTAAATGCTTAGTGTGGATTTAAAATTTGATGGCACCATCCATACCTGAAGTAACCACCATTAGGTGCATGCAGGGAGGGGGTGGTGGTAAAATATGAACTTGAAATCTGAATAGACTAGGAACTAGTATTCTTTGCTTCAGTATGTTTTAATTATGGCACCAGGAAGAACTGAAGCATATGTGACCGAAGCAGTACTAACAGGTCTTCAAGGGTTCTTACATAACTGAATTCTCATTTATTTTAACATGTAATGTTTGTACATCTACTATAGAATATTTTACACATTCTAAATTTCATTAATTGTGAAATTATTTTGCTTTGCTGGTCAATGGATTGTTTTACAGTCTTCATTTTATGAAAGTTGGCAAATAGGCATTTGGAAGAAGCAACTGGTTGTGAAAATGGGTGACAGCTTTTCTGAATATGGAGGTCCCTTATGCTGAAATAAACATCACGCTGCATGAACATCTTTTCTTGCACTTTGAAGCAAACCATGCTAAGAATTCTTGAAGCTTGAAAAATTCTTCACCCTCATCCAGGTTTGAACCCATGAACGTAGCAATTAGTGTCACAGCAGACAAGGTAACTGGTACATATGGTCAAATTTAAATTGCTTTAGGATCCTGACAGTTCCCTCAAACGTTAAAGTAAACAACAGCGACCACACCTTTTTAAGACTGCACTATGTAACTTCAACCAATTAGGTGAGCCATTCCTCTTTACCCCCTTATCTAAGTTTGCCAAAATGTCACTGTTGTCACTTTGACACATGTGTTATGTAAAGCGTAGATATTGCTTGTTTCATTCTCTTCTCTGTGCATAATCTATAAATAAATAGCCAATCAATCCCTAAAGGGCAAAGCCTTACTGCTAGTGCAGCGAGTTGCTGCTATGAGCTCATTAGGGTAGTAACCCTAAGAGCCTCATGCTTCTCTGTCGTTACCTCCTTATCTATTGTGATGGCTAGTAATATTCTATACTCTGTATACTCTATACTTAGATCTATGTTAGATTGTTTTATATTCTATGTTCTATAACCTATATTCCACTGAGCTTAAGGTGATGTATCTTTCCTAACAGCAATGCATTGTTTGATGTAATAATAGATCATTGGCTACTTGTGATTCTTCCCTGGATGTTGCCTCCTGCCAGCATAAACAGGAATTATGGATTATCATTACTTAGAAAATGAAGCTTGCTTCAGTGAAGCAATGAATATTACACAAATATAACTATTTGTAACAAAAACTTCACTTATCTTAAGAATTTAATTTAATCTTTCAATTAGAAAGAAAAAGGAAGAATTAACATCATTTTCTTAAGATAAGTGAAGTTTTTGTTACAAATAGTTATATTTGTGTAATATGGATTATCAGTTACTGCTTTCTTCCTTAAGGCAATGCACTGCTAAACACTCTTAAGCTTTTAGAGATGTATCTTGTGTATTAAACCTATAGTAAGTGTACTTAAAGTTAAAATGCATATACTGAATTCATTAGTTTTGAAAAGGCTTTCAGTTTTGTATATGCTAATATAATATGGAATACAGAGAAGGTAGACGTTTTAAAAACTATTCTATTTGGGTGTTCAGGAAATTCGTTCAGTAAACTATTACGTGTAATGCCAAATAGTATATTAATTTCTCCTGCTTATTTTTAATCCTGGCTTTCTAAAAGGCACTCCAAGGCAGAAGCATTACGAGAAACATATTTGTGTTGAACATTTTGAGCATTGTCTCAGTTTCATCTGTACATATATTGCCTTAAGAGAGCATCTTTAAAACTGTTCCCATGTGTTAGTAACATAAATATCAACAATTTAATTTATGTATTTAAAGTTTCAGCACTTTCTTCTCTCTAACCATTGTACACATCAAGGCATTCATAATCAGCAACATCACTTTCCCCACCATTCCTTCACATGCTACACAGCAGCTTGTCAGGATCCTAAAGTAACTTTAATTCTACCATAATGCAGTATGCCAAGCTGTGGGTTGCTGTGGATCTACACAGGTCAGTCAATAAGTAATGCCTTCTATTTTTTTTTCTCCCTCCCTTTTAAGCAGTAAGAAAATCAAACTTTGATCACAGTATGAAAGCCATAACATTGAGGAATAAATTGTTACTGTTCAATGTAGTTCCCATCCTTTTGCCCAGTTTTGGTCTACCGTGTAACAAAGGCATGTATTCCAGTGTGGTAAAATGCATAGTCTTGCTTCCAAAGCCATTGATGCACAGATGATTTCACTGCCTCTGAATCTTCAAAGTAAATCCCATAATTAGATCGTAGTCTGATGAGCCTAGGTCAGGGCTGTATGGGGGATGAGGCAAGATTTTCCATCCAATTTTCACAGTCACTTCAGCGTGATGACTGGTGTGTGGTTTTGCATTGTCATGCAAAAGAACAACATTTTCCATGCTTTTTGTTGAATGATTGTCATCACACTGCCTTTACTGAGGGACAAAGTGCAACACAGTTCATCTGTTGTTAGCTAGCGGTCAGCACAAATGATCTCATCCACTCGCTCAATGTTGCATGGAGTCACTGCAGTTATCGGTTTACCGCTCCGCTTTTCATCAGCCAATGGTGTTTGCTCTTCTGCTTCATTACAGCGACGAACCCATCTTCTAACAGTGCTGACATCCATTGTTGCATCACCGTACACATTTTTCAGCCTTTCGTAAATGTGAATGGACGTTTCACCTTGCGCATGCAAGAATTCAATTACAGAATGCTGTCTAATGCGCACATTGATGTCTGCCATTTTGCAAAAGGCAGGAGTGTTGCCACCTGTTGACTTAGGAACTTGCTATTCCAGTGGATTGGAGAAGGTTTGAGGAATTGTGCCAAATTCAAATTCTACACATCACTAACTTAGTTAAGGAGAAAAAGGAGGCATTACTTATTGACTGATCCACATTTTTACATATGGTAACCAAAGGATGTATCTGATCTTCAATAAATTATTCATCAGAATGACCAGCATCTGGTAACATTCAATTTTATAAGTAGCCTTTGAGTCAGTTTAACACTCAAACTTCACTTAATGTAGAACATATTCTGCAGACATCTTGTCTACTTCCTCAGCTGATTTCAGCTGTCAGAAGCATTATTAATATTCTTTATAGATTCTAGAAATTCCCATTTTAAGATCTCTAACTTGTACAGGAAATTATTGATGGGAGTATTTTTTTCTAAGATGTAGATTTAATCAAGTTTTTTATTGTCTTGTTTTGTGGAGCCGAGCTGTGCCATAATTTAGTTTCTTAACTAAAAAAACAAAGTCAGTGTTTGTACTTAACATGGTATTTCATTGGTTTGAATGGAAAATTGTCAGTTATATTTATTATTATTAATTACACTTGCAATTCCAACACAACAGGTGTTAAAATAAAAATAATAAAAAAATTATAAATGTTGATTACACAGTATTTTTCTTCATTGCTAATGATTAGTGCTAATCATTGTTTCCACATAAAGCTAAGCATATGCAATTTGATGCAGTGCATATGTATATTAAATCTTGTTATGTGTGCAGGTCATCATCCAACTTTTGAGCAGATGCAAGTTCTTGTCTCCAGACACAAAGCTAGACCACTGTTCCCCGAACTGTGGAAGGATTGGACGGCTGTGAAATTGGTGCATGAGACAATAGAAGATAGTTGGGACCAGGATGCTGAGGCAAGACTTACAGCATTGTGTGTGGAGGAGAGATTACAGGAATTACCTTCACTCTGGGACAGACAGCGTGGTATGTATGGAATGAGAATAGTATGTATAGAATGGGGAAGACACATGCCAATTAAACATGCCATTGTGGTGGAGAATATGGTGTAAACATTGACACAAAGTACACTTGGGTGCAGAAAATAGCATCTATTCCATTAAGGGTCCACATTTATCTGTCTAATATTAAATTATACTCATTCCTTATTATGTTTCTATAATTAGTTTAAAATAATTGCAAGAAACAAAAATGAATCTGAACAATGCTGGGAAATGAAGCAGAAATTATAGATAACCTCTCTTAATAAATTCTACTCTTGATTTGAATAAACTAATTCAACATGATTTTTGGCTAATGCACAGATTCTTATATTCTCTCCCTTTCCATTCTCTACCCCTCTGTTTCCTCCCCAAACCTCTTTGTAACTTAAGCATAACGCACAGCTTTGAAAACTGGAAATAAACTAGTTTTTTCTGGCATGTTATTAAAAAATGAAATAAATAAAACTACCAAAATAAAAAAAATAGAAGCTAGCATCAGTGAAGCAACAAATATTACATAAAATATAATTATTTGTAACGAAACTTCACTTATCTTTTAAGGTCGTGATGAAAATCTCAAAGAATTGAATGGAGACTAGTTTCACAAACTCGTTTGTATCTTCAGTCACTTCACTGTCAACATTACGGTTGCTAGCTGTTGCAATATTTTTGTAAGCATTACCAAACTCTAAAAATGAAACAAACTTAAAGACAGAATCGGTTGGTGGTATTTCAATTCATTATGCGATTTCTGTTTTTTAAAATAAATAATTTTTCCCAAACCTTTAAGTCTATTGAACCATTTAATTGCTTTAATAATTTAACATCTGGATTTTTTTTTCATGGTTAAATGACCAAAAAAGATCTGCCACACCTAATTTATATATAATATTGCGACTGCGCGGGTTAGGTCTCTGCGTATTCCCATTGAGTGATTGCCATATGTGAAAAAGCATGCCCTCTTTGGCCTTCAGTGAGTCCTATTGGGCCCAGTACGACTTGTATGCAGCGCTTCTGGGTGCAATGTCCTCGCAGGTTAGTCTAGTCTCTACTTCTTTAAACAGTGGCTCCAAGTCGGCGTCCACCAGCTGCTCCCTCCTCAGGCCTGCGCTATCCCAACCATCCGCAGGGACTGCCATGACCACTGACAGCTGCAGCATGCTCATTCTCTTCCACTCTTGTGCATTGGCCACACTCTTTTGGGTAGGATCTTCGGGACATGGCATCTGCGTTGGCAGGGCTCTTCCCTCTATGATGTTCGGAGGTGAAGTCACACTCTTGCAGCCTCTGGACCCAACGGGCTATCTGGCCCTCCATGTTTATAAAGCTAAGTACAAGTTAGGGCAGAGTGGTCAGTCCTCAGGTTGAATGGCTGACTGTACAGGTTCTTGTGGAAGTGCTCCAAGGTCTTCACTACTGCCAGTAGCTCTCACCAGGTGACGCAGTAGTTCTTCTCTGCTTTCGACAGCGTCTTGCTGTAGTAGGCTATCACCCATTCGTGGACGTCCTGGACTTGGAATAAGACGCCTCCAATGCAATGGTTGCTGGCATCGGGTGTCCACAGTGACAGTGCTGCCTGGTTGTGGGAATTCCAAAATAGGTGCACTGCAAAATGTCTTCTTCAGCTGCTGAAAGAGCCTTCGGCGTCCTCCATTCACATGTAAGCCGATGTTCTTCTCTCGGGCAAGTGAGGGGCTTGGCAATGCTGGAGAAGCCTTTTATGAAACAGGGCTAATAACTGCACAGCCCCAGGAAACTACACAATTCTTGCTTATCCTTCGGGCGAGGCCAATCTCGCACTACCTGTGTCTTCTCTGGGTCTGTGGTCACTCCGGTTGGTGAGACTATGTGGCCCAAGTAGTTGACTTCCTTGTGGAAGAACTGGCACTTCATTGGACTCAGCTTTAGGTTGATTGCCTGCAGTCTATAACACCTTGCTCAGATTGTTGAGATGGTCTTCGAATGTCTTGCCGACAATGATGACATCGTCCAGGTATAGCAGGCAGATGTCATAAGTCAATCCTCTCATTACTGACTCCATGAGATGTTGGAAGGTAGTTGGTGTGTTGCAGAGACTAAGGGGCATAACTGAACTGCCAAAGCCCTTGGCCTGTCGTGAATGCGGTCTTCTCCTTGTCTCTCGGGTCTAGAGCCACCTGCCAGTAACCCGACTTCAGGTGTAGGGTCGAGAACCACTGCATACCAGCAAGCGTGTCCAAGGTGTCATCAATCTGGGATACGGGAAAGCAGTCCTTCCCAAAGAAAGTGTTGAGCTTCCTGTAGTCCACGCAGAAGCATAGCTCGCCATTCTTCATCACCAAAACTACAGGGGAACACCAAGCGCTGTCAGACTCTTCGATCACTCCCCTGGATCTCGTGTCCTCCAGCATGTCCTGTACCATCACTTGCCTGGCCAATGATGCTTCCATCGTCGTATCCCACTTCTGACGCCAATTGTGACTGCACGGGTTACTTAGAATCAAAAGTCTTATTAGCAGAAATTTAAAAACGCTCTATTGCAGTAAACAGAAACATTGTACAACCCTTGGAGCAGCAAAAAGATGTGACATTGACAAACAGCAGTCTTAAAGGTCATCTCTTTGCTCTGCCACACGTAAACAAACAAAAGAATCACTGCGGTATAGTTCAAATGTCCATCACAGAACTTGCACAATTACAACACCACAACTAACTGCTTCTCACACTTTGCCACTATTTATACCTCCCAGTCATTGTTCTAGAATGCAATAGACCATTCAATACCAATTACGACGGCATCAGAAAGGCGGAAAATTCCAGACTTCTCTCTCTCTCTCTCTCTCTCTCTCTCTCTCTCTCTCTCTCTCTCTCTCTCTCTCTCTCTCTCTCTCTCTCTCTCTCTCTCTCTCTCTCTCTCTCTCTCTCTCTGTTTCTTTCTCTCACTGCAAGCGTTCAGCTCTGTGCGCTACTCTCTGTCTCTTTCTTTCCTACCCATGTGCACAATTCTGGCTTTGTGGCGGCTCCAACACAACAATGCGATGGGTGACAATATTTTGAAAATGTTTTTGCATTCTGTTTCTAAATTACATTTGGTCCCTCCAATGTAAAACTGGTTGCAATCTAAATAATTAAATTGATAAATGCCAGACTTTTTATCATCAGGAATTTTATCTTTTTTAGAGAAATATAGCCAATTTTTAATATAATTATTTTGAGGAACCAAAGTTATACCAAATTCGTCAATTTTTTTGAAAATGTTTAACCCAATGATGGTAAGTAAAATTTTTAAAGTTATAATTGCTCTGGCACATCATTTTCGGTCACTTAACCATGAAATAAATTCAGAAATTAAAATTATTAAAGCAATTAAGTAGTTCGATAGATTTAATGGTTTGGGAAAAAATATTTATTTAAAAAAATAGAAATTGTGTAACGAATTCTGATATACTGCAATGGATTCTGTCTGTGAGATTGTTTCATCTTCAGAGTTTGGTAATACATATAAAAGTATTGAAACATTTAGCAACTGTGATGTTGACAACAAAGGAAGTGACTGAAGATACAAAGTTTGTGAATTAATATAATTTTGAGTCAAACTAATACTCAATGCTCCACTTATTGCTAGTATTTACCTAGAATGTGTTTCGTTAGGATCTTCCTAACATCATCAGCTGTTGTCTAATAATGATAATGATATGATGATGTTAGGAAGATTCTAATGAAACACGTTCTTGTAAATACTAGCAATAAGTGTAGCATTGAGTACTAGTTCGAATCAAAATTATATTAATTTTGTGCTTCATTTTATCATAGTCCTTACTCATTGGAATAAAGTTTGTGAAACTTGTCTCCAATCAATTCTTTGAAATTTTCATCAATTTCCTTAAAACATAAGTGAAGTTTTGTAAAATTAATTATATTTTATGTAGTAGTAAATAAAAAGTTTAAACATGACACAATTTTTTCCTAATATGTATAGACTTTCATTAACAGTTTTTAAAGTGATGGTTTTTAGCAGCTCATTACAAACTTTACATGTTTCAGCAACACTGTATGTGTCTGGGGTGAGCCCCACAGTAAACCCAACAAGTGGAGCACCCCAGAGCCAGCTGGTGACAACTGTTCGAAGCACTGTCAATAATATGTGTGGGTCACCAGTGGTTACAAGCACTCTTCAGCAACAAAGTGATACAAACAGACTTCTTTTTCTGGATTCTGCTGGTGAAGAGACAGGTAAAATGTTTTTTCTATTAAACATAGTCTGCAGTATGTTTACAGAAAATTCAAACTTATGCCACCAAATTTTGCAAGTTTTTGCTGAGTAGCAATATCAGAGAATAACGCTTTATCTTTATTATTAATAGGATTAATAGTTTTTTTTTTTAGGGGGTGTCATTTCAGACAATTGGGTAAAGGGGCAGAGACAAAACCATTTCACAAAACAGAAGCTAAGAATACTCTTAACATCTTGTTTGCTTAAGTTGAAATACTTTCAGTTCATCAAGCTTTTATTGACTTTTATTTATTTACTATTTATTTAAGGCAATTACAATCATATATATAACTGGACATTCAGCCTAGGCTCTTTACCAGTCATATCCAGTTACAGACACTATACAATAATGTCACCATGTGGCATTGTTGTGCTGCTGCCACAAGCCGGAGCCAGGCACATAGGCAGGAGAGAAAGAGACAGAAAGAGGCTCCAGAGCATTCTGTCTATTGTTGTTGCTGCAAATTTCTTGGAAGGACTGCAGCTTTCTAGAAGCATTGGCTGGGTGGTATAAACACCCCACAAGGTGTTAGAGTGGCAGTTGTTTGTTGGTTATTGCGACAGTCTACGATTAAAGTGTACTGCAGTGATTTCATTCATGTGTTTTCATGCAGCAAAACACTGAGTCAGCCTTGAAGACAGCTGATTGTCAATTTCACGTATTTTTACTGCAGCAAGAGTTGTTCTAGATTTCTGCTAACCAAATTTCCAAATCTACATAACCCACGCAGTCACAATACTTAACCATCAACAGACAACCGATAATTCATCCTTCCTACTGCCCAATCTCTCTATTAAAGATCTCGATCAGTATCTACCTCATACTCCTATTCACTTAACGGACCATGCCCATTTCTTCTTCAATCTAAACAAAAGCTCACCTAAATTAATAATCTGAAATCAATTACAAAACATTTTTCTTATTACTAATGATCTTGCCAGTTTTAACCATCTACTCTGAATAAACTCTTTCATATGTCTGTACCCATACAGTCTATTAAAATATGGATTGCATCCTCCCTGCCTTTGCAAATATAGCAGTCACCTTCTATCCCTCCTCTGTAAACTTTCAGTCTCCAAACTCCTAGTTTAAACCGTGCAATACATTCTCTTTGCTCCTTACTGCACCTCTCAATATACATATACTCCTCATTACTTCAAAATTACTTGTAAAATTTTAATGAAATTCTTTTCAACATCATGGCCCATAAAATTTGTCTATCCATATCTTACAACTGACATCCAACTACTTCTCAGAATTCTGCCATCATATCCTCTCTTCCTATCAGTTATGCAGTTCAGCACTCAAGGAAAGAATTCTGAGAGGTTTATCAAAACTGATGCTATAAATCATACAGAAAATTAAAAAAATGTTGGGTATTTTTTTAAATCAACAATTAAAATGGGCTGATCACATCCGTTTTTTGTCCAAAAGATTAAACAGTGCATCCTGCATAACTAAATTAACAAACCTTGAAACAAGAAAAATAGTGTACTTCAGTTACTTCCACTCTTTGATGACATATGGAATAATACTATTGGGGAACTCTATGGAATGTGAAACAATCTTACAAAGTCAAAAAAAGATAATTCGTATAATGACTCAATCAAGACCAAAAGTTTCATGCAGAAACCTGTTCAAAAACCTAAAGATATTAACTTTACCATCCCAATACCTGTATGAAATAAATAAATACATCCACTCAAATTCTGATACAATTTATAATTCACAAATGCAACATAATCATGGAACGAGAAATAAAAATAATCTAAAACCACCCATGCACAGATTAGCACTGTATGAAAAAAGCCCACAATATGCAGGAATAAAAATATATCATAAATTACCTCAAATGCTTTAATAAAGCAATAAAAAACTTACTAATGGACAAAGCATATTACTCGATTACTGAATATATGGATGATAAAATTGAATTATAATAAAAAATTTTGTCATTCTGTAATTCTAAGATTCTGACAATATTATTCCAAGGGCATGTCACAATTATAACAATACTCGTATATACTTGTATTTATATTATTAGTAATTATATTAGTATTATATTATTAGAATTATTAGTATTTATATTGTTAGTGTTAGTGTTATTTTGTGTAATTATTATTTTAAGTTTTCTACTATTGACGAGTCACCTGTTTACAAAGTTTTTACTCACTATTTGTAAGCGTATGTGACAATAAAGCACCTTATCCATATATCTGCCATACCATTAATTATAACCTGATGCCTTATTTGGCCCATCCAGTTCTTTGAGTGAGTGCATTTCTCCTATATATCTAAGAAATACTTTGGAATATGCCCCTGCAGTAAGCAATTAATCCTAAACCAGTATTTAAACATTCTTTCCATAATCAACCCTCGTGCACTCACCTTGCGTAATTCTAATATAGTTCCTTCCCCAGCCAAATTATATGGAACTCTTTAAGATCATCTTAAAAAACATTCTCAGTATCCCATCCATCTTTTCCCAACCTTCCTCTGCACCCCAGATCTCAATACCATACATCCATCTTGACTCCACTAAAGCTTTATTATGCACTCTAACCATGTTACATTCATTCTTGGTGCTATGTACAAACATTTACTAACCATCTTCAAAGCCAATTTTTCTTTTGCCAAGGCCATTTCTTTATGCTTCCCCCACCCTCCTGTGCTATTAAGCTTCATACCCAAGTAAATGAAATCCCTCACAATTTGAATTTCTTTACCTTTAAATAAGCATCACTCATCTTTTATTAATTTGTTTCCTTGTTTAAATATAATATCTTGGTCTTATCTATGATGACTTTAAGTCCCCACTCACCACAATATCTTTCAATCTCATTTATCGAGTTTCTTAGACCTATCACTGTATAGGAACTTACCAACAGATCATCTGCATATAACAGCCCTGGGATTTCTCTATTTTTAATTGTTGGCGTATGGTTATTAACTACCTCCACTCTCTCCAATACATCATCTATAAATAAATTAAACAATATAGGGCTCAATTTACAACCCTACCAAAGGCCTGTATCTTATTACACCTCCTCCATAACTTCTCCCAACTGCACTTTAATACAAAATGATTTTTGTCTATATAATTCCTTCAAAGTCCTTACAATCCCTATACTTAATCCGTTCTTTAACATTTTATATCATAATGCTTCTCTAATTATACTATCATAAGCTTTCTCTAAGTCCTGCCATGCTTCTTGCTTGCACATTTATCCACATTTGTGTTCAAAATCAAAACATTATCTACCGTTCTTCTGCCCTTCCTAAATCCTGACTAATATGGAGACACTAAAGTATGCATTTCTGAACCAGATTTGAATGCTCTCAACAAGGATACCAGTAAATATTTTCCCAAAATTAGACAACCTGCAATCCCCCTTAACTATTGGGATTATCCATATTACCTATATATTGGGTGTATAACAGTTAATTGCCAGCTTTCCGGCATACCATTACTCTGCTTAATTTCATTCAACAACCTAGATAAACAGTGAAGCCTATCTGTTTTCTCTAACCACACATGAAAGAATTCTGACAGGAATGCATCCCAGCCCACCGCTTTCCCTTTCTTTGGATTACTTACTTTTCTTAACACTTCCTCTTCTGTAAATGGCATATTCAATTCCTCAAAATACTGATTTTCAATTCCAAAACTCCATTTCTACATCCCCTCTGCTTTCATCACAGTCTTTTAAAATGCTCAACCCATACTCCTGGTGCGACTTGCTCTGATCCCACATGGCCTTGAGAGCAACTTCTGATAACCTCCTAATCTGATACGCCTTAACCTGAACTAATTTTCCTTTCAATTTCCTTGCCTTTCTCTGCCCCTCCCCCCCATTTCAACTCTTTCTATTCCAATAACTCGCTGTACTGAGCCCACAAGCCCACAGCATTGACCTCTCTTCTTGCTCATTCCTCTCTCTCTCTCTCTCTCTCTCTCTCTCTCTCTCTCTCTCTCTCTCTCTCTCTCTCTCTCTCCACTTAATTACAGCTTCCTTTAACACTCCTTTCAGATTCCTACACTCCTCATCAAACCTTTTTATTTGTTAACTTTATGTTATCACCAGGCCACCTTATAATAAAATCCAAAATATTCAGTGCAAGCTCCAGTTTGTGCTCTAATACTATTGCATTAATACCATGGATACACATAACCCTCCCATTTTTGAGTCAATAAACCCCTAAATTCATCTCCTTTATCATTCCATTTAAAACTTTCAATTTCCACAGTTACACTGCATACATCATTAGCTACATTAATGCCCCTTCCTTTATCACCCATGTTAACCTCAATAACTATTGGAAAATGAGCACTATTACTTATTATATTCACCACTTTAAAATTGCATAGTATATCCCCCAACCCCACATCACACAAACCATAATCCACCACACACTGCCCATTAGCATTCATCGGTGTATATTCACCCTGAGTATCCTCTCCCGAGCACCCATTCAAAATCATAAAAATCATTATTCTCACAAAATTGTATTAACTTCAACCCTTCCTTATTTATCACTCTGTCTTAACTTCTTTCAAAATCCCTAAATTCACTTTCACCAACTTCACCTCCTCTTGCTTGTGAACACCCTATTGTTCCATTAAAATCCCCTACTATCATAAATTCTAGCATTGGGTGTTCATCCCTTATTTCATTCATTTCCCCCTCTATTTGGTGGAAGAGATCTGGATTATGAAACTGAGAGTTTCTTGGTCAGTTGTATACAATTGCTAAACATAATGAAAATTCTTCAATTACTAACCACATAATTACATTAATTCCTTACCTTTCTTTCTTTCTTTCTTTCTTTCTCTCTCTCTCTCTCTCTTTCTTTCTTTCTTTCTTTCTTTCTTTCTTTCTTTCTTTCTTTCTTTCTTTCTTTCTTTCTTTCTTTCTTTCTTTCTTTCTTTCTTTCTTTCTTTCTTTCTTTCTTTCTTTCTTTCTTTCTTTCTTTCTTTCTTTCTTTCTTTCTTTCTTTCCTTCTTTCCTTCTTTCCTTCTTTCCTTCTTTCCTTCTTTCCTTCTTTCTTTCTTTCCTTCTTTCCTTCTTTCCTTCTTTCCTTCTTTCCTTCTTTCCTTCTTTCCTTCCTTCTTTCCTTCCTTCTTTCCTTCTTTCTTTCCTTCTTTCTTTCTTTCTTTCTTTCTTTCTTTCTTTCTTTCTTTCTTTCTTTCTTTCTTTCTTTCTTTCTTTCTTTCTTTCCTTCTTTCTTTCTTTCCTTCTTTCCTTCTTTCCTTCCTTCTTTCTTTCCTTCTTTCTTTCCTTCTTTCCTTCCTTCTTTCCTTCCTTCTTTCCTTCTTTCTTTCCTTCTTTCTTTCCTTCTTTCTTTCTTTCTTTCTTTCCTTCTTTCTTTCTTTCCTTCTTTCCTTCTTTCCTTCCTTCTTTCCTTCTTTCTTTCTTTCTTTCTTTCCTTCTTTCTTTCTTTCTTTCTTTCATTTTACTATCCCACCCATGGGCTAAAAATAATCCTATCCCGCCCCCCCCCCCCCCAGACATCCTACCCTTGTCTTTCACTCCTTGCTTCCTTATAACTCAAATCCCTGTACTTTAACATCATCGTAAAACCAAGTTTCCACCATGCTGAAAAATACATGGCTAAAAAGCCTCAAACATAACCTAAACTTATCCAATTTCTTCTCTTCAAACCCTTGCAATTCCAGCATCCCAGCCTCACAATCCCATTCCTTCCTTCTTTGCCCTGTTGTGAACCGCTTCTGAACCTAAAATTTTGTAGTCTTTTATGACTTCTCAGCTGGATACCTGATTCTTTCCCTTTTATTTCACCACCAACTTCTGCACGCACAGGGTGACCTGCTTTGGCACCTTCAATCACCATAATGCTTCCACGTGGTGTTGACACTACACTAGAAGAATCAGATGCTGAAGCATATTGCTGCCTACTCTCCCCTCTTCCTTCAACAGTCAACTGGCTCACAGTGGCATCGCTCTGCTTCAGTGACATTCTGTCACATGATGTCACCGACACATGCAGCGCCCTCATTTGACCTTGGACGTTCTGGGGCTCAGAATCAGATGCTGAAGCACATTGCTGTCCTCTCTTCCCTCTTCCTTCAACAGTCAGCTGACTCACAATGACATCGCTCTCCTTCAGTGACATTCTGTCGCATGACGTCATCGACACATGCGTACTCCTTTTTAATACTCCAGTTACTCCTTAAGAAACCTAATATGCTCAAACATCAAAGATGCATTCCATCTAACAAAACACCCGGTATATACAAATTGAATGTTGTGACTGTAATCAAATTTATAATATAAAAACCAAAAGAAATTTAGAAACAAGAGCAAAGGAACACTTTAGGAACATAAAATACAAACAATTAGAAAAATCAGCATTTTCCACATATTTTTGGGGAGAAAAACCACAACATAAATCCAGAACCAAAACTAATTAAAACACACAACAGAAAAACAAGAACTGACCACATGGGAAAAGATTTTCATTTCAAAAAATAGAAACAATGTATTCAATTTCGACATCCCCCAGAAAGATTTTTTTGAGCAATTTGAAAACTCCAAAACATGTTTTGGGAAATTTAAAAGTGTTGTTTAGTGTCATTAGTCACATCACCCTTAAATTTAATGGTAGTTTTAATTTGTGTCTGATTTCTTGGAATTTATTAAGAAAGCTTTGTGAGTTTTAACTTATTTGTAATTTTCTCTCCTCCCAGTAGTTATGTTAGTCTGATTAATTTCTTGTATTTTTTTTTAATTACATAGAAAATATGAATCTTGTTAAATAAATTTTTTGAATTAAATAATTTCAGAGATATTCATTGATATTGGTCTGAAATTTGAAACATTTTACATTTTTGTTTTCAGTTGTTCCTTGAAATGTCATATAAAGATTATGCAACTGACCTGCTTTTAAACATTTGAAGAGGCTTCAACGTCTTGTGTTGCTATTGTATCTATAAGGAAACATGTAATGAAAATATTTCTGCAAACATCTATATATGTTAGCAAGAAATAGAATACAATCTTTTGTAAGGGGAGTTTATGGAAGAATGGAATAGAGAAAGTAATGTGATTGTAACAAGGTTTATTATATAGCTTGTATCCATTAAATTGCAGGTGGTTCAGTGCGAAGTGCAACATGCGGCAAAGACACAAGAGAATCTACTGTATCAGAGGGAACTGTTGAAACAATGGTAACCCTGTCTCCTACAGAACCAAATCCAGATCCATCTTGTAAGTATGAATATCGTGTGTGTTCAGTCTTCATTTGGACATAAGGTCAGTGGTGTCAAGATATCCATAGCACATAGATTTCTCATTCAAGTTATATAAATTGAACATTAAATCTTGATGAATGACCTTCAGCGAAAATCCAGTGAGCTGGCCTACCCTTAATAAACAGGTCAGCAAATAGTTTATGATGACAAACAGCTCTTCTTTCTTCTGTTGCATTTGTGTAAATAGTCGACTGCAAAAGTTTTGTGTGGTACTGATGTATGAATGCAAGTGTTTACCAAGTGCTAGATAGTTATGTGGTTACATGTTAGTTACTAATGTTAAAAAGCCTCCTACAGTGTCAAAAATAAAAGGAAAACTACATAGTCAAGGTCGCAAGGTTATTGCTAATATCTATGAGTATATAAAGGACGAAGCCAAACAGCTCAGAAGCATGTGCGTAAATGTATATCGCACTGCAGAATGTACCTCTCTCTGGATACCAGCATTACTGCAAAAGGTGAGTAGCGACTCGCACCCAACCTTTCATATAAAATTTTCATTCATCAAGAACTAACACACGACCTGTAACTACAGGAATTCCATAATCTCATTACAGATGAGATGGAAATGATGTCTCCATATCTCTCATAAGTATTAACGAAGTTCACATTAGCACTCATTAATTGTAGCATGGAAGTTCTAAACAAACTCATTGTTATAAATTTTTAGTTATGTATTAAAAAAGTCATGTATGTACCAAAGCCAATGTAGTCCAGAAACCACTATGTGCCATGAGCTTTTCAAGTAACTGAAAGTGCTGTCAACAGATGGTGCTGCGTGTATGTCCAGTACCCATGGAAGTTCTATACCAGTTATGTGTCATTCAGTTCTGCTTGCAAGAAGGAAGACATTTTGTGTTTTGTTCTGCTTTTTCAGAATGTTAAGTGTAGCAAATAGTAGCTAGAACTATGTCAAAAACAAAGGTGAAGGGTAGGTTTAAGGAAATCTAGCACATGAATAAAGTAAAGGGATAGTCATATGACTCATGCTAAGACCGTGAAGCCTACAAGGGTTAACACTGGATCTGCAAAAGGTCTTTCAGCTTCCATCCCTGATGCATTCAAGTATTATTCAAGGCAGCTAGGCTGTTTTAATTTCAGGATTCATATCCATGATACATCTGATGGAGTTATGTGTTAATGGCATGAGGGTTGAGGGTGAAGCATGGCATCTGCTCTCCTTCATGCTTTTAATGACAAAACAACTAACCTAATAAGTAAGAAAACGTTGATCATATGGAGTGATAGTTGCGCAGGACAGATAAAAAAATTGAATGATAGTGTTTCTGTACTTATTATTTATTAAGCTGGGCTTCCAATGTGTCAGGACTATGATACAATAAAGCACAAAATTAATATAATTTTGAGTCGAACTGGTACTCAATGCTCCACTTGTTGCTAGTATTTACCTAGAACGTGTTTCGTTAGAATCTTCTTAACATCAGCTGTTGTCGACTAAAGGGTGTTGGTTTGGTGAACTCCTTGGAGGGGATAGGGGTGTCTCTGTTGGTATCTTGATGAACTTGAAGTTTGGGTTCTCTTCAATAGTAGTGTCAAAATTGAATAATTTTCTTTCATATTTTTTTATGAAAATGTTTTCCCACACGGTTACTGCAGCTGGATCTTGGACACTTTTGTAGGAAGTTGGCTGATCTCTGTTACACAAAAACATTACATGTTTTGTTGTATTTGCTGTCATTTTTGTATTCAGAGGGTTTGATTTAGTTGAAATAACTTATTTTTCCTATGTATTGAGTACCAGTTCGACTCAAAATTATATTAACTTGTTTTTGTTCATGTGGCAGGTTAAAAGTTGAAATTATTGATTAGTGTTACTAATAGCTTTTCCTTTATGAAGCTACCATTGATAAGTGAGCTGGAATATCATACACCATTAAACCACTCCATTAATATTTCTTTCATCTCCTCATGTAGGAAATGTCTAATATTTTGTTCTTTTGGACTTCATCCAGATTCCTTTACTCAAAATTGCAACATTATTTTTCATAATCCTCTAAGAGTTTTAAGTGGCCATGCCAAGTCTTCTATCCATTTCTGCTGTTTTTAGTTTGGGGATGCTTTTCAAGTTCCTTAATGATACTGATTTTTTCGGAAACAGATAACCCTGCTCTCTTCATCACTGTCATTTTATTTAGTACAAAGCATACCTTTGCACACACATGCAAAACAAACACGTGCTAGCTTCAACAATGCTGACAAGGCTGTCATAATGGTTAATACTACATCTGCGATGCTTTAAAACAGCTTGAAGTTCATGCTACAATCAGTCAGATTGTGAGGAATAAATACTTGATGAATGCACTTTGGCTAGCAGCAGAAAAGTGTTGCAGTATTGGCATATTGCAACAGATTGTGAAGAAAAGCAACTGTTGAAAATTTATATTTTTGAATTAATATATAATTTGCAATTATCCTAAAAAAGGGTAATAAGTATTCCACTTTTTCAGAGTACAAAAGAAAAAATGTAAATACAGCCTGAAGTATTGCATTTTTGTATTTTGTTTAGTATATATCGTTCAGGATTTTCTGTATCTGTGTTTATTACTTTTTGTATAATATGATGATCATTATCCTTGTAAAATGTAGCTACAATGGAGAAAATAAATATATTTAAACTATACCTACCACCTCATCTCCAAGGAATCCATTTCTTTCAATACTTGTATAGTGATAAGAGTATACAAATATTAACATCAGTGTTAAATTTGGCAGGTAAGAACTCCAACCAGACGGCAGTGATGGCAAATGGGTACACTCATCCAATGGGAGCAGTGCCACAGCAAGGACCCTTGCAGCCTTACCAGGGTCGCAATCCCTGTATGGAGCGCAACCTGATGCTGCAGGCATCATCAGATGAAGATCTCTCTTGTAATGGAAACACCCTAGTGGACCGCTCCTTCAAACATATAGTTCCTGCCTCACAGCTGTACAACACTTCATCAGCATTTGAATCTCAATCCCTCGTGTCTAATGACTTTCTTGGCATGTCTACTCAGCAAGGCAGCATTGTTAATAATAATAGCCTCAGACCAGCAACACCCATACCATACGTTCAGAATGCTGTATATGACTCCACATCTACGCCATATGCCACCATACCCAAACAGCCAAATATTCCGGGGAATGGTTCTGCCTTCTCAGCAGTTTCTGAAGGCAACAACAAAAGTAGCTCTAAATGGGGTAACTGGGCTCGTAGTAGTGTTGGTTGGAGTGGACTGCGTAAGTTGTTAGATTCCAAGAAAAGACTTTTTGGTATGTATGTGTCACGGGAAAGGGGTAATAGTGAACAATCAAATATCAACCCAATGGTTAGTAACATACCAAAAGATAGTGATGCCTTAATGGAGGGGGATGAGGCAAAGTCTAATCTCTTGGTGCGCCAGAACAGTGTAGGTCTAACGCCAACGCTTAAGAAGTCTCCAGTAATTATGGAGACGCAAGTTTCATTGCTTCCAGATAGCAAGATGTTAGGCAGCAAAAAGAACAGTGTGGTGACGTCGGTTATGTCACCCTTAAACCGGCGCAACGAAAGTAACAAAAATATAAACAACAATAACAACAGTAGCAGTGAAGATGACAAAGCTTCCAAGTCCCGACGTCCATCAACACTTCCTCTTGTCTCTGTGAAACAACCCACCTCCACATCTGCATCACGTCACAGTCTAGAAGAACACTTCCAACAGGTGTTTGGTTCGCAGCACTCTAGCTCCAGCACACGACTCCTGAAGGATCCCAACTCAAGGGTGAAGACTCCTGGAGACGTTCCACCATCTGTAAGGCGCATTCGAGGCAAAGGGAACATTGCAAGATTTTCGCTGTATGATGATAGAATGATGAGTACAGCAGGAACGGACTCTGCGACATCTGTCAAGACTGTGTCTGTCAAAGAGAAAGAAAATGGACACAAATTCTCTTGTTCAGTGCCCGCAGACATCGACATTTCCATGCACACCAAACCTTCATCACAGGATTCGCACAATAGTCATGCATCTAGTTTCTGAACCAACACATATGCACCAGATAGCTTACCTTAGCTTAGCACTCGCTGCCATCACTGGAGGGAACCACATTTGCTAATTTATGCAACTTTTTTAATTTCCTCATCTCTTAAGGTCATTAATTTCTTATGAAAAGGCTACTTCTATCACCAATATTGTAAGTCAAAACATACTGAGGTTTGAGGTGAGAAAACTTTCACTTTTTCCACTACTTACCTATAGTAAGTAGAGGAAGTACTGCATTCCATCCAAAAGTTTGATATCAATATTTTACCAGAAATATATATTGTGGCACTCCCTGAACATATTTTTATAATGTCTTTGTGTCTGTGCACAGCATAACTGAAAACCAAAACATTCATTAAATAGCAAACACACTTCAATAATTTATAATAGTGACTTAACTTCACCTATCTTTGATATTAATAATTATAACAGGACTATTTTGCAAATCCATTGTTTGTATTCTCAGATAGTTTATTGAATTACATTTGCCTTACTGTTATTAGACCCAGTTTTTGTTACCACACTTGGTATTTGCATAAAGTGCTTTCTAAGGATGTACAAATCATCCCATCCCAAACTATCCTTTTTAGGGAAAATGTTTCATTACTTTTGCTCAGAATTACCTCAATATTTATTAAAATACCATATGTTTAAGTTATTTGCATGACAACTAAAATGTATATCTTAAAATCCTGGGAATACCTTCTGAACTTCTCTTTATTCTATATGACTTTAGTAATCCTTAAAGACACCTACTCAAAATCTTACCATTCAAAAATTGTACTTAAAATATACAATTTGTCAAATTTTTTCTGGCATTGACCATTTGAGATATTCTTTGTTCTTGATATAAATTTTCAAATGCTTATACCTTTTTTTAAGTTATAGGTTGCTATTCATTTTTCCACACCATCGTGCAAGAAGTATAGAATAGCAACTTTCTTAAAACATTGTATCTTTTTAACCTACTGCAGGCAGCCTTAACTTAAATGCACTGTTAAGTCATACCCTTTGCCTGATGCCTGAGTTTGTGGCAGTGGGCAGAAATGAAGGGCAGCATAGGTAGAAAGACAGTCAGTGGTGGAGTGTTGACTGAATATAAAGAGAAATAAACATGTACATTTAACTGGGTGCTTAACATTCCATTTCATAGCTACTCTACCACTTATATATTGGTATTACATTGAGTATGCATTTGAGTTCAGGAATAGGCATTCCTTTTTCTTCTGAGAACAATGCTTTTCCTCCCTTAACTCACAGTACCTTTCCAGTAGTGTACCCTAGCTAAACCAACTTACTTCACAATAATAAAGTATATTGCCAAATTCACTATAACATTCGTCAAGAAATACTTTAAACTGGTGATGACACAGTCCTTTTGACCTAATGAAATTAGTGGCTTTGACAACACTTATCATATTGAATGTTCACTTTTTTGGAACACCACAGTGAAGCAATACAATTATGTTCTAGATGAGTCAATGAGTGAACCTTATGTGTTAAAATATGACTCATCTGAATTTACTTGTCACATTATTCAGTTTGATACATTATGCACATAAATTCTCCTGGTGAACATGTTTTGTTCACTTTTGTGAGGTTTTGAATAATACCAAAGTCCTTCATTTTATCTCTAACCTGACCTATTAGACATATTCTACCACCAATCAAGCAGGAACTCCATCTGTAGCTATAGATATAAGTTTATTCCATGGAAGTTGAAGCTGACTTAAAGCTTCCTCAACACATCCGAAAATATCTGCAATGATGGTTGTACTGGTCATTGGTACTAAATCCAACATTCCTTCTGTGATCTGGAGATTTATATCCACACCTCTCACAAAAAGCACTAATTTTGTTGTATCACAAGTGTCTTGGCTTTCATCTAAGGCTAGAGAGTCTTAGATCTCTCCACTAACTACTCTTCAATATTGTTGGCAAGATCTGCAATGTACTGCATAACAGTGCAGCTTCACATTCCGGTAAACATTCAAGGCAAACGTCATCAGCCATCTACATAGACAAAGTTTAGCAATTCCTTTCTTGGAAGTGTTGAAAACAGTGTTGTTATGATAAATTAACTTTAAAGAGAGTCAATTAAAGACACTAGACAACACTTACTTGATAGAGGCAAAGCCTCAGAAACATGTTCCGGAAAAATTTAAAAGTAAGTGTTGTCTAGTGTCTTTAATCGACTCTCTTTAAAGTTAATTAAAGTTTAGCAAATTCTTCCTCTTCATCTTTAACTGCCCTCTTACACCACTACGTGGTGTCAGGGTATTTTTGTTCCTCTTAACCCTTGTGCGGGTTGAGGAACAGAATCTCTGGATCGGCAAGAGATAGAATCCAGTATGGGTGATCAGCCTGATGCCTGGTATGTGAGTGAGGGAAGTGGAAAGATGAAGATGGAGCAATTGGTGGAATGCTAGCGGGGGAAACTGGAGGACCCCGAGAAAACCCACCTCAGCACTGTGTTGTCCACCAAAAATCTCATTTTGTGGCTGCCAGAGATAGAACCAGGTTTGGTGAGAGCCAGGCAGTCTAACCACTCTACCATGGCTTAGCTATTTTAACAAGTTTGCCTTCTTTAAATGATCTAAGTTGTTTAGCAGTTCCAAATGATATTTTATAGTTAAGACGTACAGCCGATTGATTTTTAGGGCTATATCATTTTCAGTAGCCATAGTGTCTTTGAGCTTCTGTATCATCATCATCATCATCATCATCATCATCATCATCATCATCATCATCATCATCATCATCATCATCATCATCATCATCATCATCATCATCATCATCATCACCACATTCCACTCCTTTGTAACCATTGTATTTACTGCTATGAGTAACATGATATCATAAGTTATACTTTTTAATTGTTTGAACAATCTTGCCACACACTAAACATTTTGCTGCACTACCTACTTCTATAAAAGTTGCTGTTCTTCCCAAACAGAGGGAAAAGTATATGGGAAAGATCACCTAGAATTAAATGAGGTAGTCACTGTTAGAGATGTTGCCATTTCTATACTTTGTAAACTGCCACCGCACACTAGTTAGGCGTATTTACTGCTACTGCACTCAAATAATCAACCCTAACCTAATGCCTGCTTGCTAGCATAGATATGCTGACCTTGCATGTTGCCTATATTTCCGTGAGTTGAGGCTGCCTGACCTACTGCATTCTTTGTATGCTTAAAATTCAGTGTGGGAATGGCTGATGGTTCATCTCAAGTAGACAGAAGAATAAAGAGCAATTCTTATTAAATTTTAGATGAGTCGTATTTCTTACACATCTGCTTCACTTTCGTGTAAGAAATACGACTCATCTAAAATTTAATAATTTTTCGCTTCACTGTGGTGTTCCAATACAGTTAAATCTCGATATATAGAAAGAGCAATTCGTTTAAGAGTGATGTGAGGATAACAGAAATTGTTTCATTAACACTTCCAAATAACAACCAAGTACATACATGAGTACTTATGCAAAATTGTAACAGCAAGATACTCATGGTCCACTAATATTTGACTGATTTGGCTTCTTTTGTATTAAGTTGTGATAATTTGTCTTGCATCTGAGAACAGTGCTCCATATGCACACTAGTAACTATTGCGTTCTAACACAACATACCCAAATGATTATATTAATGGAAAGCTGATGTAGTAACTGTAACCAAAATAATGGTTACATTATTTTCTCCTATGTCTACCCTAGTACAGTAAAGAATATAACATAGACTTTACTGAGGAAGCACAAAATACATCCTAGCAATTGTTTTCATCATTACCAAAGACTAGCTGCTAGTGGATGGTGTATATTTGCCCAAAGTTGTAAATTTCTGTACTTATGTGTTACCAGGCATATTTCGAAGTTGATGTACTGGTTCACATTTATGCAAATTAGTAGACTTTCTCATCATTTACTGCTTCACTGTCTGTGTCACAATTCATTAGAATCCCAGTGATTATAGAGTAGTTTAGGTTAATAATATACACAGTGAAACAGACCATATGTAACAGTCATTTATTTCAGAACAGGACATTAAAGTTTTGAGACAAAAGTATTTATAACTAAAACACTTAAAACTTTCACTTAAGTTGATTTCATAAATGAGATCCTGCAGAGGGGGATCAAGTACTGTATGATTAGATAGAGATCTTCAAAACTAACAACTTTTGTGGGAAAAGTTTTTATTAATTCATGCTCTTTCTAGAATAAAAACTGCTAGACTGCAGTTGTTTGAACTTGTACACAAGCATGTACATCCAATCCAGTCCAATACCATCACTATTTGCAGTACATGTGAAGTATTCATGTTAACTTTAACCACACTTTGTTGTCAATGTGTTGTGCAAAGGTTCTTTTATCAACATTAATTTGAATTCTCCTTTTGTAGCATATCTCAACATGAATGCCATTGCTACTTGCATACCTAAGGTTTGAGTGTACTTTCATTTTATATACATATCTTCTTGAAAGATAATAAGAATGTTTTCTGTGACAGTTGTTAGTTTTAAAGAACTCTCTTTAAAATCTCATCTTGTGCTCACTGTCTCTATGCTTTTTTCAATTTTTATTCTCTGTGTAATGCTTATTTGACTCTGACTTCCAGTTATGGCTGATTGATGAAATTCAAGCTGAAGCAAAAGTTCACTTTGCTTTAATGAATCTCTCTCTCAAAAATGTTTGAATTGTATTTCCAAAACGAATGAATTTTATAGGTGGTCTGCTTCACACTGTATAAAGACTTAAAATAAATTTCTAGAAAATTTTAAATTATGGACTAACTTTCATTATTTCAGTAAAAAGGGTTTCCAAAGGTAAAGCAGTACTTAGGAAAACATTAGTTAAATATGGAAGAGGGATAAAAGGAAAAATGCACAATTTAAATGCTTGCTAAGAAATAAAACTATAAGTAATGACAGAGGAAAGACTGAAATGATAAAAATTCAAGTCAAAATGTGACTATATTACAGGTATTTAAAAGTAAAACCATAAAACCAGTAAAGCATGTGGCTGTAATAGAAGCAGCACCTACAGGCTACAAAAATAGTAAAAAAGGTGAACAGGTTAGGTTGGTTGCAGCAACTGTAGGAAAACAGACTCTGATTTTAATGGAGCATTCCTCCATTCCTAGTGATAAGGCCGTATCTGACAAATGCATATATTTAGTTTTTAACGGTTAAGCACAAAGTAATTTATTATGCATTTGCACTCATTATGTGCATACCTGTTAACATACAGTTGGTTTGTAATTTGGCAGAATAGACGCTTATAAACTGCAGGTCGCATTTTTTTCAGAAACCTAGAAGTAGTTGATTTATGAACGGAATCAAAGTATAATGAGACAAACTTACACTTCCGGTGCATAATGAATAAAGATAAAACAGCTTTAAATAGCTTAATTTGTCTGCATTAGGCCACAGCAGCATTTTTGGGGCAATGGATCTAGGTTCAATTCCCAGAATCTCTGATTTTTTCAGATTTAGAAAGAGGTTGAACTTCCCCAGATTTTAGACGTGTGCAACTATTTAGAACTGCACATTGGTGATAGAAGTAGTTGTTTTAAAGTAAGTCTGTGTTTGTGAAATGTTATTCTACCATCAAATACTGTTCATATTGGGATAGAAAGAATTATGTTCCACTGTGTCTCACAACTTTTGGCTAGTTCCTAACATTTTGACAACACTATTGCTCATTAAAAAAAAAAAAAAAAAAAAAAAAAAAAAAAAAAAAAAAAAAAAACAGTCTATATTTTTAAATACAAACAAAACTTTTTGGAACTTCAATCTTTCTAACCCCATATGTTTACTTTTCAATCTTTGTTTAAATTATAAATTAATGCTACAATTTAATTTCTTTTTTTCACAAGTATGCTAAATACTATATTGAAATAACAAAGGAGTGCAGTGCAGTTTTTCCTGGTGACCATAGTTGAAATATTTTTCATGTTTTCTCATAATCAAGATCAAAGACAGTGCAGTCTTCATGAGTAACCTTACAAAACTGCACATATATTTACAAGCATGGTTTTGAAAAATAGAGTAAATGTATTACAAATCTGATACAGCAGTGTCCATAACTGTTATAGAGCTTATAGATTTTTTTGTATATATAAAGGAAGTATTTGCATATTAGGCCCCTTAGCATTGTTTATTTCTGAATACATTAAGTTTTGAACTGAATGCTCTGTTATACATAACGTAAAGTTTAATGGTTAATTTCTTAATAATTATTTATTTCTAATATTAGAAAAAAGTGACTATTTAATTCTTGTGATATAGAAAGTTAATCAGCTTAAAATATAACTTTAAAAGAATGCATTTAAAAGCTATGAACTCTGTTTTAAGCAGGGTTCACATAAGTGGTATGATCATCTCATCTATTAGCTTCCAGGTCAATTAAGAAATTCCCCTGCCAGGGATTATGGTTTCTCAATATACGTTTAAAACTGATACCAAAAAGTAACTTCTCAAGGTAAATAATAGTTATTGTCAAGAAAAGTTTTTAAGTGTACAATATAGTATTACACTTCATCACAGTGATTCATATGAATATTCTTTCAAAAACATCCATTACATTTTTAATTTAACTTAAAAGACATTTAATGGAGGTTATTAAACAGTCTAACATCTTAATGTGAAATCCTAAATTAAAATCATATCCAGATGATTTGTCCCAATGTGAATTCAAACCCAGTCAGTATGAAAGAACCTTATATCCTCACAGCAGTTGATAAGATTGTCTATGGTTGCTGCAAGTAATTGTCGATTATTGTGTCATCCTGAGCATAGTGAAGCCAAGGAAAATAATCAGTAAGCTGAAACTGCAGGTGGTGTTGATAGAATAGAATTCCAAACAGTAAGATCACCCAATGTAATGTACTTGCTTACCAAATGTCATACATGTTTCCTTTATTGTCATGTCTTCGCTAGCTGCTAACAGTTATAAAATTGAATGCATTAATCTCCTTTTGACAGTTTTCAGCGGTAACCAAAGCCTTAATATAAAATGCCTGATATGTCTTTTTCAAACATATCTCAGAACACACATTAGATAGAAAGGTTACAGATGTCTCTCTTAGGAGGTTCTTGTACAAAGATACAAATTAAAAATAGTTTTTTAATCTTTAAATGTTTTGCTTCTTTGTCTTCAGTACATGGTAAATCTCGGTTATGCCATTCTTTCACTAGAAGTGCCATCAGATCTTTATTTCTTGTTGCCCAAAATAGGACGCTGTAATGAATACTCCTTGTCCATAATTGGATCTGGATCATTACACAATGAGCAGTTGTCAGAATTTATAATTTTTAGTGTAGGTTAATGTTTTGCAAGGCAGCCATATTCAGTTTTCATTCTAATAAATAGCAACTGTCATTTTTCCATGGCATGTATATAAGTTTCTGTTCCACAATTTTGCATTGGTTTGACACTTTTTTTATATGTTTAGTAAATTTAGATTTTATCATGCTTTTGCTGATGGCATTGATAATATAGTTTAATTATCATTGTTACTTTCTTTGCAAAACTGTCAGCTTTTTCATTTCTCAGGAGTCCAACAATTGGACTCATTGGAAGGATTATTAAATGAAGTCTTTTTGAATTATAAGATAGAACGGATACCATACAGCGTATAGTTTCAGAAGGCATATGAGCTGAACCAATGTGTGCATGCGGTGATTACCCTGTTGCCAGCTGATGGGCGAGAGAGCAGACGAGGAAAGTAACATTTGTTGTCTGACAGATTGTCAGAATCTAAATTTACACAGCAAAGGATAATTGTGACAGCATTTAACATTCAATTTAACATACTTATTTACTGAAAATAACGTACCTGGGTTTCTGAAAATGACTTATTGTACAGGAGTTGCTAGCTTAAATAAAATAAATAAAGGTTCACCAAATTTGGTGCTAAAATTTTGCTCTGTTTCACAATGTGCAACACAGTTTACACACTATTCTTAGATGACATTTCCTTAAAGAAATTGTACACTTCAAAAATATTTCTGGTCTGGGAGCAGAATACGTTATCCTTAATACCTGTGCCACTGGTACCAGGCTTTGAAAGTGACATTTTTAACAGTTCATAAAACAATGTAAACATGTGAATTTTCTCCTTATTGTCTCAGTTACACAAAGCACCTTACACTTAATTTGTGTTACTCACTGGACATGTACTAAACTTCAAATAATACTCCTGTGCACTCCTGGAGTGCTCCGTGATCAGTTAATTTATGAATAAATATATGCAGTTCCTAACAACACTTCGTAATATAAGACCTGAAGCTTTCCTGGCGATGAATATGCTCAGTAGGACAGGCTGCCTCACAAATTCTTGCCGTATATACCAAGGCACATTACAATGTCGAATTTCTAGTAGTAAATTAAATTTAAAGGGAGTCAATTAATGACACTAAACAACACTTACTTTTAAATTTTTCCGGAACAAGTTTCAGAGACTTTGCCTCTATCCTCAGCCGGCCATCGACTGGTTCTCATTGGTGTAGTTGACGATATTTTGTCATAGGTCTCCTCTGGTGGCGATTCAAGGAACTTGCTGAACAAATCTTTCTGGGGGATGTCGAAATTGAATACTTTGTTCCTATTTTTTGAAATGAAGAGTTGTTCCCATGTGGTTAGTTCTTGTTTTCCTGATGTATGTTTTAGTAGTTTTGGTTCTGGATTAATGTTGTGGTTTTTTTTCCAAAAGTGCGTGGCAGCTGCTGATTTTTCTAATTGTTTATATTTTATGTTTTTAAAGTGTTCGTTTGCTCTTGTTTCTAAATTTCTTTTGGTTTTTCCAATATAAATTTGATAAATTTATAATAATAATAATAATAATAATAATAATAGTAATAATAATAATAGTAATAATAATAATAGTAATAATAATAATAGTAATAATAATAATAGTAATAATAATAATTATAATAATAATTATAATAATAATTATAATAATAATAATTATAATAATAATTATAATAATAATAATAATAATAATAATAATAATAATAATAATAATAATAATAATAATATAAATAATAATAATAATAATAATATAAATAATAATAATAATAATATAAATAAATAAATTTCCAATATATAAAGCATTGTATATTGACTCCTTAAATTTTAAAAATGTCTATTGTTAAATTTAAAATCATTGGAACTTGAAACATGAAACAAATTGTTAAAAATCAATGAACATTAAGCACTCTAATTTCTGTACTTACAAATTACTAGCAGAGCTTGTCGTGAGACCTTTGTTATCACTGTCATCTGCTGGATGATAACCTGTGATGCCCTATATATCAGACAGCAGCCAAAAATGGGATAGTAGGTCTTTCAAGCATGTTCTATTAGTAGTTTCTTAAACGGAGGAAAATTAGTGCTCAAGGTTCATACATGTTTGTAGTTTTGTGTGGCGGAAAGTTTATGTCAATTGATGATATAAAGAATGTGTAATGCATTCCTGTCTTTTTAATTTTTCATTACTGCAATGCATTTTCATATGTTGGCTCAATGAAACTTTGTTATAAATTATGTAGTGAACGTTTAGTATATGAATTATGTAAATTAACAGTTATATGAGATTATTGCGACCAGTGTGTACCAAATTATACAACATAGGATAACATTTCAATGTAGGAAATGATGTCCCCCAGATGCCCTCTATTTCTTCAACAACAATCTGCCAGCCTCAAATGCATATTGTCGAATGAATTTGTAATAGTTCTATAGACATTTCCAGGTATTTGTGCACCAGACTTAAGAATGCTCTCTATTTTCAACCAAATTATAAATGCCTCAAAGTTTAAGTTCCTATGTATCAAATTTCAGCTCTTGTTTTGCAGCAGTAATTAAATTATTTCATCAGACAGACCAAAGCTTCATTCATAGCAAGTGTACCCTAATGTTGAAAGAGATAATACTTATGGGTTTTTCAAGTAAATTTACTGGTCAAAATACCGAATCCACAATTATTGAATAAATGCAATATGGCTTCAGATTAGGTTAATTCATGTATCAAATGATAAAAATCAAACTCTTGGTCCTGTATTATGCAAATACTTCCTTTCAGCTCATATTAATGAAATGCAGTTTCTCCCAGTTACACTACATTCTCATTTGAACCTTAAAAATTAAGGTTTCATATTGTGTTTCCATGTCAGAGAGTCTAGAATAGAACTGACAAAGAACATCTATTAGAATAAATTAGGTGTGGATCTTCCAGATGATGATTTTATGCTTTATTAATGTTTGTTTCATATACAAAGCATACATGACCTGCCTTACATAACAAATGTATGCATGAAGCTTTTCTGTAGTTAAGAATTTGCAGATTTAGTATTAGTAGGATGTAGTTGTTGAAAAATTAATTTTTGCTTGGAAAGCAGTGTAACAAGAGTAAAGTATGGGATCTCGATTTAACGACCTTGATTTGTAATGAGCTCATATCTCACACTGTGAGGCAAGTATAGCAATTTTAAAGCTGATATGCATAATAGTGGAGTGTTTGTTCCCAAGTCCTTACTCGTGAGTGTGAGTGTTCAACTCACAGACCATGTATATATAAAACCTATGAAACATTGAGTGCCTATTCAGTAACCTGAGCATTAATTCCAAACATGTTATAACTTCAATTTCAATTATGTACAGATATTGGCATGTAAGCAGACTGTTTGCAATTATAGAAAGTTAATATCTTTGTGAAACAACTAGCATATAACTCACAAAATTAATGCCAAATTATTTGAAAATTAAATATCTAAAAATTAAATACAATATAAGCATAAATTGCTATATTAAATTTTGGTGCATATGAGGCGTGATAAGAGAAATGTACAATGCTAGATAATTTTGAAAATAATCACATTTTTTTGTGGCTCCGTTTATGAGTCATCCATAATTTTGTATTTATTTCAAACAAATTTTGAATTTGTAAACCAGTTTTTCTCAATCGTACATCAAATATCAACTGTATATGTAGGGAATAAAACCTCCTGAACAAAGGAATGAGGTGAGAGTGCATTAAAGGCAGGCTCTTACAGGCACGCCACAGCACAACAGGGTCTGTTAACACTTCCAGATTCAACAGCTCGAAAAATGTTCTTTGATGCTTCCCCCCCTTCTATCCATGGAAGCAAATGGAAATGTTAGAAGCAGAAGATTCCATTTGGCAAAGAAGCAGTTTTTGCTTAAAACACATCCACCAAATGTGCCAGATCCTCTGAGAGGAAATGAGGGATAGGAAAATTTCCCAGCATTCATTTAACAACCCAGGGGAAAAACGAGAGGAGGACCTCCCAAATGCAAGCCCAAGATACCACCATCTGAAGTATCCTATTTGGTGAACACTTATAGGTCTTATTAAAAAAAAAAAAAACGTACATTTTTAGTAATCATATATAAATTGCTCTTTGTATTGAATTAAACAAACGATATCTGTAAATCCAATAAAATGTATTATCCAGGCTTTTTGGCCGTAGTCATTTGGCTGAAATAGCACTTGATTTGCCCGTCTCCAGTATTATTTCAGCCAATCGACCACGGCCAAAAAGCCAGGATAACACATTTTATTGGATTAACACCGGCCGTGAAAGCCTAAGCATGTATGAAATCTGTAAATATTTAAACTGTTATATACAACTATCTGCAGCGTCTGGTGAGTTATTTTATGCATACAATGAAGGAAACTCTGTAGACAAATGTTCAAATGTCAAAAGTGTATAGCAAAATGTTATTCATTTTGTAAAATACAGTATTTGTTATACAGTGTTAGAACTTAAGTCCTACACCACATAAATGACTTCTGAAACGTGACTGGTTAAGAGGAAAGTTGATGTATGGAGATAATTTATAGCGGACTCACAAATATTAGAAAGAAGAATTAATACAATTTTCTTAAGATAAGTGAAGCCTTTTGTTACAAATATTTATATTTGTGTAGTATATTAATAATGTTTTGCAATTTCTGGTTTAACTGCAAGTGACTGCAGCTTTCTTATTTTAAATTTAATGTCCTATATTTTATGGATTCAATAGTACTAGTCAATAGCTTTTCAACAAGCTCTTACATGAATAATTTTGTGCATATGATTACTGATAAATAGAAAAAGAAAAGTGTAGACTTAAAGGAGTAAAACCTTTTCTATTTTTCTACGATTTGACCATCCTTTGTTTATACCATGAAAACATGTTTATTTGACTGTACTTTGTCTGTAAACGTGGGAATTTGTTAATTTGACCTTAGTTTGTTTACATCAATAGAAACTTTTTTTTTTGTTCCATTTATACCCCGCCTTTAACTGCTATGGTTTAATCGGCGGCCGTTCTCCTTTGGAACATACCGAAGGTGTTAACTCGTTATCTTTAGTTTTTAATCATTAGATCACGCGCACATTCACACTCTCATTCATACTTCCACACTCTGCGGAAGATGGGGAATTATCTTGGTCGGAGAAAAATCCCCACCCCCTCCGCCGGGAATCAAACCCGGGACCCCTAGCTCGGCAGGCAGGTGCTCTACCGACTGAGCTACGGGGCCAGCCAATAGAAACTTGTTTATTGCTACAGCATGTAAAACAATCTCAAGCCTGATAAAAAGGCCTCTGAGTAAAACTAAGTAATATTTCACACCCAATATACTCATAGAATGGGACGCAGAGGACCACAGCAGTTAAAGAGTGTCATATATAAAACTCAATTTCATTGATACTGGTTGATTCATTGCTCTATGGGATTGAATCTGACATCTAGTGCATTAAACAGTATTCTATCTGATGTTAAGTAAAGAGGAAAAAAGAAAGTATTCTAATTGTAATGATTAGGGCCCGGATTTTGATGAAAATCATCTTTTTTCTGAGCAGTCACAGACAATGCTTATTGGAAATTAAGTGCATTCTGGAACAAATACGTTAGTTATACATGGTTTTTATAGGTCATCAAAATGCATTTTTTCTACATGTTTATAATAAAGTCATTTTTTAACATTAAGATGCATTTTCCGGTCATTTTCTTTCTTTTTCACGAATTTATTGGACATTTTCATCTGTAGCCCACATTCAGGAGGCCCAGGTTTCTTTCCCGTGGCCAACCTGACCCTGACCCATGGGCATTTTTTATTACTTTTTTTTTAAATAATCTGTGATTAAAAGTTCATTTATATCATAATCATTTATGAAATAGTAACTTTGTAAGTGTGGTAAACATGTAATTAACACAGGTCAGCATCCTAACAGTACTGGTGAATTTATGACGCATCAGTTCCAGAAATCGCTGATTACATCATGCATTATGTGTGGATTGCATCGGTCAGGGCTTCAGGAGCTAGAAGTGTCGCAGTAAGAGAGTAGTTTGTGAGGTGTGTAAATTTGTTGTGTTATGGAATTGAAATGCCAAAACAAAAACAGTCAACTGCATCCCGTTTGAAACAGTATGTTTCAGAGTCTGTCAGAAACATATTCTCTATATTGATGGAACTGTATTGTTCTGTAAAGTGTGCAAATTTAAAGTCGCTGCAGACAAATGCTTCACCGTACATGTTGGGCGGGAAAAACTTTTGCGAGCTCTTAAAAATGGGAAAAAGAGACGAGCTCTCAGTTACTGTTAAAAGAAACGGCTTCGACGTCAAGTAACAAATCATCTTTCTTTTATAAAGAATTATGTGAAGTGTTTGTTAGTGAAAATACGCCGCTAGGAAAATTAAGTAATTCCAAATTACGAGATTTTCTTGAATGTCACACTGGTCATACAATTCCAGATGAATCAACTTTGCATAAAAGTTACCTACAAAAATGTTATGAAGACATGTTGAACAGAGTACATGAATATGTGAATGGGGAAAAAATTTATGTATCAGTTGATGAGACAACTATGTAGCCAATGTAGTGATAGATATGCTAGAAGCTAGTAGTGCCAGAGAAATGTTTCTTCTTCCTCAGAGGTTATGGAAGCTGTTAACGACTGTCAGATGTGCAAACTGTTGGATAAATCTAAGTGTTTATTGTGGCCTAGTGGAATACAGCATAACAATGTGCTCCTCTTCCTAACAGACGTGGCGCCTTACAGGGTAAAGGCAGCAAAATTGATCCAATCATTTTACAGTAAGATGGTGCATGTTACATGTTTGGCCCCTGATTTTCATTGAATTGCAGAACAGGTCAGATTAACATCTCCAGAAGTAGATACACCAATTTCCACAGTAAAGAAACTATTTTTGAAAGCACCAACCCGAACTATGTATTTCAAAGAAATCCAAGGTAAATTAGCTTTCATTAAATCAAATTTTGCATTTTTGACGGATACCATAACCGGCCTTGAAGAAAGTGGCATGACATTGTATAAGTCAATTGAGTTAGTGAGGATTGCGGAAAAGATAATACAGAATGTAAAAGGTGAGATTGGGAACAAAATTAGACAGAAACTAAAATTTGTGTTGGAGAAAAATAAAGGATGCCAAACAGTTCGTCAAATTGCTGATATCTTGTCAGGAGAAAACTTCAGAACTGATATTTTTGAAGAGGATTTAACAGGCAGTGACATAGTGTTTTTTAAATATGCACCTATAACATCAGTGGAAGTGGAGAGAAGTTTCTCAAAGTATAAAACAGTGTTAGCTGACAACCGCCGTTCCTTTACTTTTGATAACTTGAAAATGACCATGATGGTGTACTGCAATGCTAAGTAAGGTATGTTGTGGTTAATGGATACAGTAGCTTATTTTTTCATATTTTATAAAATTGAAAATGACCTGATGAACTTTTAATTTATTTATTATTTAGTAGCAATAATTGCATTATTTACTAAGAAAGTTAATTTTTAAAATGTGGTTATTTGAAGCCTATATTCATTGTCTGTGACAGTTATTAATTTATTATTATGAAAGAAATTGTTAATTTTTGTTAGGTGATTTTTTTTTTTTTTTTTTACATTTTATATGCATTTTTTTTATATTTTAAGAGCATTTTATAGCTCATTTTTAGAGAATTTTTAGGTCAACAACTTCTGGGCCCTAGTAATGATAATAAGCGGCATTCTCATTTGAAGGCTGCAAATTTATTTAATAAAATGCAGCTAAGTCACACTCCAATTTCACATACAGGGGCAAGATTGATTGTAAGAAGGTTTACTGAAATTGGTAGAGCTCAGGGACTTGACAAGGTCTAATAACCCAAACATCTGATTATTGAAAGTTTGGACAATATCCGAGAAAATCCAAATTCTAATTTTGACATTAGAATCCACTTCATGATGAAAATCCTTAAAAGTACTAGGCAGTATCTACATAAAATTAAACCCCTGCATTAGCTTTCACAGGATGATTCTCATAGAAGAATTCAGTTTTGGGATATTAGCAAATGAGAATCAAATAAATTTCTACGAATATAAAAAGAGAATAGTCAAGTAAATGTGCTTTTATAGATATAAACAAGGGACTTCAAATTACAGAAAAGTAGGAAATGGTTTGTTTCATTAATATTCTTTTTTATCTTTTAACAATAATGAGCTGCACAGAGTTATTCATGGGAACATTTTTTGGAAAAGTATTGAAAAGTGCTATTTGAATCTGTAAAATGAATATAGGTTGTTGTATTTAAATAAGGTTTCATTCACTTTTAGTTCAAGTGAAAATTACAAAAAATTGTTAATATTATTTTCGAGTTCTCTGCAATGTTGGTGAGTTTCTCATAGAATTAGGTTTTGCATTTACATTTTAGTACAAAATTGTAGCTAAAAATATAGATTTACAGTAAAACAATGTTAGACAAAATTGAACTCAAAATATCATTCATCACCTAATGTAGTAGTCAAGCTATTCAAGTCGATTGTTAACCAGGCACATTACTCCAAAGATTTTAAAACAAATCACTTTTTGTTTTCTATACCACCTAATTGCTGTAGAAAAGAGGAAATATTTCAAACAGGGACTTGTGATTGGGAGGTGTGAAGTTCAAATCTCCCACAATTGTCTTCCTGAATTTTTAGATTTTCCTTAGCTCTTTTAACAGACAAACACCTGAGAAATACCCTAATCTTAGGCCTGGAACATTTTCTTTTCAGTATTACATTTCATTTCATGTATAAGTGTCCACAGTCTGTGGTTCCATGTTATATAAAAATGACAATAAAGTGAAATACTGTATTCCACGAAACAAAACATTCATTCCAAAATTTCACCATAAATTGCTTTAGGATCCACTGAGTACCAAAAAGATCATATGTATCTGTCCATAATATATGTAACACAGTATAACAGCTTATCAATAAAAGTTATATCTTTAAACTTCATTTTATTGTGAACTCTGGTTGTTAGTTTTCCAAAAATATTTATTATGCTGCATTTCTAAGCTTGCAGAAATGAATTTTTTAATATTATGTTTTTAGTCTTTGATGGGTGCTTATGGCAGTGGTAGTTGAATGCCCATACTTTATCTCTGTTATGTAAAATCCCTGGTTAACAGCTAGCTATAGCAGTATTTTTCCATTTTTGAAGTTTTTCAGATACTTATGTAAATTAATTGTTCTTTTACACTGGTCGTGTGTAGGCTAAATTGTGGAGTCTTATTTTTCCCGGTAAACCACTTAGGAGTTCTCATAAACACATGAGACAACTACCTTAATGGCGACTTACAACATGTAAGTACTTTAAGGCCCGGGTTTTATAGCTAACCACTAATTAATGGAAATTAATTGTTCTTTGACACTGGCCGTGTGTAGGCTAAATTGTGGTACTCATGTTTAAGATATCTAGAGTTGATTGTATTTAAGCTTCAAGGAAATTCATTGCACAACTTTATGCTTAAAAATAAAGAATTATTATGTTTCTTTTTTTGAGGTGACTTATTTTGTCTGGGCTAGTCATATTAACAAGAAATGAGCAAGCTGCCAAAATTAATGGTTTGGAAGAGCTAAAGGATTGTTGCAAAGCCCCAAACAAATGCTTAAGCATGCAACTAGACCTATCTGAAATTTAAACTCAGAGTGAGTTAAAAAAATGGCTTAGCTGAATAGGCATATTGTGTATAAAATTTAATATTATTTAACTATGTTAATATGATTTTAATATGTATCCTTCCTCTGTAAAGCACACTTACACAGCAGTAAACTGGGAAATTGTTCTGCACTCCAGTAAAATTATGGTGTAAGGAGCTTGTTTGTATGCATATCAGCACGTATACATTGATGACAGTGTGATTTAGGAATCATTAAAAATCAGCTCGTTAAGCAAACTAACAAATTACTTCTGCTGTGATAAAGTAATTAAAATTTAGTATGAGCATTAAAGAAGCATGGTCTGGATTGTGTCACAAGAAACAGTGACAGATTTAGTCAATATTTGGTTTGTCAGCAACATGAAGTTTCTTTTCACTTAAGTTTATTTTAACAAGAAGAAGTGGCCAAGACAAAGCCCCAGGAGATAAAGAAAAGCCTATTGTGTTCTTGTGGAAACAGTAAACGTTCGTTAAAGGATTTTAAAAGTTTATTAGTGTAGACGCAAATTCATATATTTATTTGTTATTTGCATATTTAAGTAATTATTTGAAGCATATCTTTTATTGTGAGTGTATGATAAGTTTAGCTGAAGGAGACAATCTGTGGACCAAGCATTGCATTTTGTAGTTAATAATACTCAGAGAATGGAGAAAAAAAAGAATTTTGCACATAGAGATTCTAGTTGGCAGCTATCTAAATCCTCTTCACCTCGCAAAGGCTGCAAAAAATTTTATAGTTGCCATTTAAGGAGTGATTTTTGGAAATAATGCAGTGTTTTAAATGCAATGAAGTTCAAAAAGTGGTAAAAGAGTTTTTAGTGTTAAATAAACAGACTTTTGAAGTGCAGAATATAGCTGAGAATATTATAACCATGGTCATCAACAACTTCTATATGTTAACCAATCCTCATTCTTTTTCATATTTTCTGCACTTTTTTTTTCAATAGTTCAAAGAAATGAACTATTTTTAACCATTTTCCTAAATATTTTCCTGCTTTCTCTAAATCATCTAATCTGGAGTTAAAAATCTTTCTAGCTTATAGCTATATTGGATAATCTTTCCATATTCTTAATGTTAATTTCTCTTCCCTTTTTTGAGTATCACTGTACTCCAGAGTGTAACAGAAGTAATTACATTTAGTGCATCTACCCTCTCTTTTCTCCATGTATGCACTTATAGTTATTACACTGTGCTTGCCCTTGCATACCGTAGTCTAGCTTCTTGTTACCAAGCAAGATGGCTCAATGGTTTTGGCTGTGGCCCACATATAGGAGATCTGGGTTCGATTCTCATGAGTGACCTACCTGACACATGGGTTTTTGTAGGGGTTTTCCTGGGTCATCACTTAAATGCTGGGTAGGTTAATTACATCCCCAACATTTCCTGTCCTTCCATTTCATCTCCATTATCATTTCACATGATCTCCCACCTGATGGTCTCTTTCAGGATAGCAGTGTTGGCAGGTGTCTTTACATTGCTGCATGGCAGGTTGATATGCTCTTGGTAAAACTTCCTTATTAGGTAGGACATCTCTGGTCTCTGAACCCGGTCTGGTGGGGCCATTTCTGGAAAGCAGTAGGGTGGGATACTGGTTGTACTGGTCTGCTGGGGAGTTTCCAACTGCTAAAGTGTATGGACCCTGTCCTCTGCATTGTCGTGGCTTCAAGGGATAGCTGCCCTCTGTCTCATCTCATCTTATCCTTCCTCCCGGAGGTGCCCCACTTGGGGGCATAGATATAATACACCAAGTTTGAACCTCTGTGCCCAATCCCTCTCCATAGCGTAGTCCAGTCCAGTATAGCTTCTTGTTACATACTTCAATGTATTTTTCTCTCCCTCGTTCTGTTCTTAAATATCTACAAACTTTTAATGACATTTTTTCATTAAATCTACTTACAATTTTCCTATAATAGTTTTATTCTGAATCAGTATTTGACTGCTCGTTCGAAGCCTGCACATAGACTTTGAGCCCTTAGTGCCTTTTAAACTGGATTTTCAATCTAATCCAAAACTACAGATAGAACAGACCCCAACCTTGTTACAGCCCTTCCTATATTTTCAGGTTCCAAGTAAAAGGAACCCAAGGATAAGGTGCCTATGCTTGGCAAGACCTTTATTCTCACTAGGTTTCATATTCCCTTCCATAAAAGGCCTCCCTTGTGTACAAATGTGTGTGTATGTGTTGTATTGTAACCTGTAAGATAGCCAATGTGTGAACCATTCTGTAGAATATGACATACTTGTTGATGTTTTCTGTATTTTCACTTGTTTTCCTAATTGCTACAAATTGTTATATGAAATGCATGCAAACTGACAATTGATGTGCATGCTCTTTTTGCTTCACTTCAACCTAAGAATAAAAGTTGAGGGGTTGACAGTACCAGTAAACAGGGGGTGAAAAGGTGGTGGAGCAGTTGCTCTTACTAACAAAGTGGAAGGGACTTAAAAGTGGAAATTTTGCTAGGAAACTCCATCTGCTTTTGGATATGTTATTTAAATCGTAAGATATTGGATCATATTCAAATCTATTGCAAAAAAACCTAAATATGGTATTTGACCTCCTGGCATTTAACACAGCAAAGTTGCAATCTTGGCAGCTTGAATTTCCAGAAATCAATGCTCTTTGTGGTATGTTATTACATATTTTGAAATGAATTCGAAACAATAAAGCCCTGGCAGCTTTTGTTTTGGTATAGTTTAGAGCTTAGAATTAAAAATTGTATATTTTCTAGAACCAGCAAATGTGCAGATTTATGTTTTAAGAAAAGTTCTTGACAATCACTGCAATGCTGATCCACATATGCTGTGAGTAAGTTTAATGACCATGCTTTTATGCATGTATATAAACATTGCATGTTTAAAGGAAAGGAAAAAAAAAATAAACGCTTTAATTTGGCTTTATACATGATGCAATATATTACTGTGCAAGTGATATTTCTCCATTTATGGAAAAACCTTCATTTCTTTTAGTTTTCTCTAAGAAAATAAAGAGATTTATATTTATCTACCATTTATATTATAAAGTATTTGGAAATGCCAAGCATTTCAGTTTCACATACTTGCCAACTTACATGGTTTGCTCATAAACTATATGGAAGCAGAGACCTTTTTATGCCTTTACAGCAAAGGAGGCATTTTTACATAAGACACTGTGAACTTTCATTACAGACATGATGAAGCATTACTTTCTGTTGCATTATATTGTAACTTAAAAGTATGTATTGAATGTACCATACCAATAACTATACAGTGCCATGATAGGTCAGAGCTTATCTGTCTCTTATTCCTTACTTTCATGGTCTCCCTTCACTAGGCTGTAACAAAATCATAGTGCAGATTTACCGCTAGTAACCAGCAGTAAATGGACACAAATATTCAGTAATGGATAATGTAAATTGTTTATGTTCATGTTCTGTAGCTTTGGAAATACATTTCTCAATATTTGTGATTGTTTTTTTAATGGCATTATGAAGCATAAAGCATGTATTAGAAATCTGTGTAAAGCCTAGGAAGTTGTGTTCTTTTCTTCAATAAATTCCTATTGTGGTACCAAAAAGAATTTCAATATGTGCGACAGAAAGCAGCAGTACTACTAAGTCTTGAATTCTTATAAGACTGAATTTGCATTTGTTTCAGATGTAACAGGTACTGCTTTGGACATTTTGTGCATTCTAAGTTTCATATCATCACAAAATTATTACACTTTGCTGGACAAGGAAAAGTTTTACAGGTTTCAGTTTCAGGAAATTGGCAAGTATGGTTACATATTTGCTTGAAAAAGTAGATGTGTTTTATATAATTTTATCATCACATAGTATGATATACATGTATATAATTTTTAAAGTTCAATTTATATGATTTGTTACACTAAGTATTTTTTTACTATGTTAATTTTATTGCCTGATTATTTTTTTATATGTTTAAGCTTGTTTGTATTGGCTAGAATCTTCTTCTAAGTGCCCTTGGATATTTCAGGCCACTTTAAAATAGTCAGATGTACTCTGTAAATGAGTTTGTTTCAGTTACATAATGCACATTATTATTAAAACTTTCAAGAAAGTGGAAACAGCACGTGTTGTATGTAAGGTTAATGTGAATTGTACCCATGAAGTTTCCTTATCCCTGTTCTATTTGGGCTTGGGGCACCATAATGATGAGCAATAGAAGGTGATTGGGGAAAAACTGCAAATTTATGTAATTATATACTTTCCCTAGTGCTGGCCAAAAGGAAATATTGTATTAACTAAACATTTGGTATTAAGATTTTACAGGAAGTAATGTTTTGAGATCTCCAGAACCTTTATAAGCAACTGGTGATTTATTTGAGAATTTTACAGAACTAATAAATTATCTGCCTTAAAGATTGTTACTGTCTCTTAGCCTAGTTAGTGTGCCTAAGCAGGCAAATAGTATTTGCAATTCACTTTAATATTTTTTGCTACATTATGTGCAGTTATGGTGTATAATACAGAACAGCCTGTGTTTAATGTATTAAGTTTTGCTCCAGTACGACCATATGTGAATCATCTACTTTAATTTGTACCGAAATTTCCTGGTGTTACCGTGTGCTACATGTAAATAGTAAAGAGAGTGAACAATTAAAAACAGATTTAACTGTATTGGAACCCACAGTGAAGCGAAAAATTATTAAATTTTAGATGAGTCGTATTTTTTACACATCTGCTTCACTTTCGTACAAATAATAGACATGTTTCGCAAATCTTCGTTTGCATCTACGGCTCTTGTGCGACTGAAGCTAGATCCAGCGGTGTGGGTAATTCTGGGGTTGTTGCTGCCATCTGTTGATTTAATGATGAACTGAAATGTGGGATTCTCTTCTAGCGGGATTTCAAAGTTCATTAGTTGGTACGAAAGTGAAGCAGATGTGTAAAAAGTACGACTCATCTAAAATTTAATAATTAAAAACAGGCCTCTCTTTAAAATAGCATGATAGATTTTAACTCTGTAATTTGCTCAGAATATAAAGTCTTCATCTAAGCAGTTTTCATGTGCAATCTAATATTTCAAAGAAGTTTATAGTTTCATAAAAAGTGGAACCAGTTAGTGAAAATTGAACCAAAATAGAAAATATATATTTGAAATTGCTGACAATTTCAATAAACCAAAGGAATGAAACTAATGACACATTTGAGGCTGTTTCAGATATTTATGATGTTCTCCAAACTTTCTAAAAGTGTTTTATCTTTAATTTGCTGAACATATGTTAATCCATCTGTAAATTTCATATTTTAAGTTAAAACGTACATTACTAAACAAAAATAAACAATATTGTAGGTAAATTTTGCGAATTACTTTTTCAGTGCAGTTTCTATGCTGCAATATTTTACATTTTACAGCACTTAACATGCTCCTTACAAAGCAATTTTTAACTTAGCAGAGCGAAACTTTGAAAACGGCTTCCTTATTATAGTTTCTCCAAAGCTTGCTATACAGTTATTAATATAAAGAGAATATATTAGGCTAGAAAGCTCATCCAAGTTTTATAGGCAACATATATTTTTTGCAAAAGAGGAAACTCAAAATTAAAAAATTGCACAACCACAAAAATGTATTACAAATTCAAAATACTTTGGCTCAAGGCTCTTCTGCAGTTATTAATAGCACTGAAAATCTCATATGCAGCAAGTTTGCAACAATTGTCTAATAAAATGTGTTATCCAAGCTTTTTGGCCATGGTCGATTGGCTGAAATAGCACTTGACATTTCGCCCGTGTCTCTGCCGGGCATCTTCAGAAGTAGTCAACTCGGGCTGGGTTGCTGGAGTGCTATTTCAGCCAATTGACCACAGTTAAAAAAAGCCCGGATAACACATTTTATTGGATTAATACCGGCCGTGAAAGCCTAAGCATGTTAATGCAACATTTGTGTCAGTCTTTTCAAAATGCTAACATTGTTAAATGCTTATGCGTGATTGGAGGAATTTAGTAACAGTGATGTCAAAATTAATTGAAAAAATATTTTTAGTCGTTTTTTGAGACTTTGCCACTTACATTTTTACATTTATGAGGGACGGATGCCAACACCTTCATTATCAACCTTTTTCCAACTTGATAATGGAGGCATTGGCCTCCGAAACTAGTCCCTCAAAAATATAAAAATGTAAGTGACAAAGTATAAAAAACCCGACCACAAATAGTTTTCAATTGTTGAATGCCTTAACACAGTGGTCGGGGGATGTTAACATTGAGTTTTAATACTATGTTCAACCTACTATTGCTCAATGAAACAGAATTTGCATTGGTTGATGAAAGTTGCCCTTATAACATTTAACTTAGGTCTTTTTCTAAAGGTGTCTCTACATATTTGAAATGAAAGAATTTTTAGATAAAATAAATAGCCAAGATGTAAAAACATGTGGATTTGCTATCATTGACAGCAATGTTTATTTAATTAATCGTATCATGGCTTACAGGTACCTAAAATACTGCTTCTTGGGTAGTCAGTTTCAACATTCCCTGCTCTTTTTAGTGGAATAGTTTATAATAATGAGAAATTCCTGGACTTGAGTGCAAAGCACTTAGGCAGAAATTTTCTTGGACTTCTTTCTGCAACTTTCTTTCTGTTTATCTTGTATAATTTTTCCTTGATTATAACTGTTAGCTGTCTCTGTTTCTTTTTTTTTTAGTAATTTGGACCCAGCTTGTACCTAAATTCAATCTAACATCTACATGTGACTCTCTTTATGCAAAACTTAATATACAAAAACATTGTATACCTAGTATATGAATACACCATGATAACTACACATAAAATAATTTCTTTGTCAGATAGGCTGTACCATAATGAATTTATATATTTCATCTTTCTTATGTTTGTAATTTGTTCTGAACTCAAAATGTTATATCTATGGCATATCATTATGTTGCCCTAAGCCCTTCAACCTTTTTATTTCATAGTGAATTGAAACAATGTCTTATATTTACATACAGAATAGACTTAACAAACAGCTGACAATACATTATAATACTTGGAAGTTTGCCCACAAGTTACAATGATTATACTTTCTGGTGTAGCCAAGTACTCAAAAGTGAACAATACGTGCTTTTTGATACAGAAGTGACAGTGGCTACATAAACATTTTTTTTCCCCCAAACTCATGAATGAATAAGTTGAGAAAGCTAGTATAAAACATTTTTTAATGCAGGTTGTTATTCTGTATTTGGGACTTCTTTTGTTGGTATTGAGCTGTTATGTGTGCAATGCTCTTCACTATTTGAGAACACTTGTCTTCATTTGCTGCCACAGTACTGTAAAAATTTCAAAGAAAATTTATAAAAAATAAAAAATATGCACTTTATACCCTCAGGTTCAAAATTGCTTATGTGCATATAAAAGAGTGTGCTATATAAATTGTGTCTCTTCCTTATTGCCCAAGTGCTTAGCTGTAAGTTGGAAAAAGATGGAATACATCATCATTGAAACATGTATCTTTCATTCTGTTGTTTAAGGATGATACAATGAAGCACAAAATTAATACAATTTTGAGTCGAACTAATACTCAATGCTCCATTTATTGCTAGTATTTACCTAGAACGCATTTCGTTAGGATCTTCCTAACATCATCAGCTGTTGTCGACTAATGGATGCCGGTTCAGTGAACTCCTCGGAGGTGATAGGTGCGTCTCTGTCGGTATCTTGATGAACTTTAAATTTGGGTTGTCTTCAAAGGTAGTATCGAAATTAAACAATTTACTTTCATATTTCTTTATAAAGATTTTTTCCCGCGTGGTTAATGCAGCTGGACCTTGGGCACTTTTCAGTAAGTGCATTTCTCGTTCTATGTCATGATTTTCCTTCCAAAAATGGTACGCTACCGCCGATTTATCTATTTCTTTATTCCTTATGTTCCTAAAGTGCTCTTTAAGCCTAATGTTCACGTTCCTTTTTGTTTTACCAATGTAGAATTTGTCACAGTCCTTGCAATTTATCCGGTACACTCCTGATTTTTTGCCTGTGGGTATCTCCTTTGTATTATGTGATTTCAAAAGGTGTTGTACACTAAATTTGTTCTGTGGGGCCAAAGTAATATTGTGTTCTTTGAAGACTTTTTGGAAAAGGTGTGTAGCTCTGGGATGATACATAAATTTTCTGTATGAGGTTTCATTGCTAATTGGGGAGAGAGTAGTTACTTGTTTGCATCTTAGTTGTCTTTTGAATTTATCTATTTTCTTGTTGACCAATTCAGCACTGTATCCATTGTATTCTGCAATGTGAATGATATTATTGTACTCTTTGTTATATCATTCACATTGCAGAATACAATGGATACAGTGCTGAATTGGTCAACAAGAAAATAGATAAATTCAAAAGACAACTAAGATGCAAACAAGTAACTACTCTCTCCCCAATTAGCAATGAAACCTCATACAGAAAATTTATGTGTCATCCCAGAGCTACACACCTTTTCCAAAAAGTCTTCAAAGAACACAATATTACTTTGGCCCCACAGAACAAATTTAGTGTACAACACCTTTTGAAATCACATAATACAAAGGAGATACCCACAAGCAAAAAATCAGGAGTGTACCGGATAAATTGCAAGGACTGTGACAAATTCTACATTGGTAAAACAAAAAGGAACGTGAACATTAGGCTTAAAGAGCACTTTAGGAACATAAGGAATAAAGAAATAGATAAATCGGCGGTAGCGTACCATTTTTGGAAGGAAAATCATGATATAGAACGAGAAATTCACTTACTAAAAAGTGCCCAAGGTCCAGCTGCATTAACCACGCGGGAAAAAATCTTTATAAAGAAATATGAAAGTAAATTGTTTAATTTCGATACTACCTTTGAAGACAACCCAAATTTCAAGTTCATCAAGATACCAACAGAGACACACCTATCACCTCCGAGGAGTTCACTGAACCGGCATCCATTAGTTGACAACAGCTGATGATGTTAGGAAGATCCTAACGAAACGCGTTCTAGGTAAATACTAGCAATAAATGGAGCATTGAGTATTAGTTCGACTCAAAATTGTATTAATGTATCTTTCAGTCCATCTGTTAGTTTCATCCGACTATGTTTCCAGCTGTCACAATGCTGGAAGTGAAACCTATCTATAGATGGTAAAATAGCGGATGTATTGCATTCCACCCAAAAGTAACACTAAGAAGGGACACCTTTGACCTCGAACTTTTGGAACTGCAAAAAACATGCTTAGAATAACAATTGATCACAAACAAAACAGCGGTTTGTTCCATTACCATTCAAAACATTACATTCTGTCTCACATGATATTTTAATATAGAGAAACAAAGTAACAAGAAATTAATACCATAGGAAGGAAATTAAAAGTAATTCCATGACATTAGTATATCATTAAATTTTCAGTCAACAGTGCCAAAACTCCTGCTTAAAGTACTTTTAAAAGCACTGCTTGATGGTGCTTACATTAATACCCTGTGTAACAGTGTTGATACTGAAGACATTTCATACTGGAAGTGACTCTGGACACTGTTCCAACATTACCATTTTCCACACCCTCCTCTGTTACAAACATATTCACTTTCTCCACAACTGTTGTGCCTTCTAACATATACTATATTCATCTTCTATATCCTCACATGTGACAAATGTAGTAATATACTTCAATGAAATACAACATTCAACCTTGAAGTGGTTGACAAAGGAAATCAAAATCTAACATAATATTCATCTTCTATATCCTTACATGTGACAAATGTAGTAATATACCTCAATGAAATACAACATTCAACCTTGAAGTGGTTGACCAAGGAAATCAAAGCTCTGAAATTGTCCAAGTCAACCATTTTAGCCATTTCTAGTGCCCACATTTGCAGATGCCAATAATGAACTGTAGATCAATACATCGTTGCACTATCAAATTGCATGATGTTTTTGTACTTTATAATTGTTTCCTTTGAAATGAGCTCTTCTCGCCATTTACTAGATACTTAATGTAGAATTAATCTGAAATTTGATTTACTTTTAATGCACTCAGAGTGTATTATTTTGCTGTAGGAATTGAAGCTACTATTGTGATAATTTTCATAAATGTTATCTCTTCTAATATACTGGCCTTGATTATTGGGTGGAGAGTTTGTCCTCACTTTGATTTACTGTTCCTATTGCTCTGGAGATGAACTGTGTACTGCTTGTACAGTAACCTTCAGGTGCAGGTTCCTACTGTTCTGTATAATCAATATATCTATCCAGCGTAATGTTATGTATTTCTGTTTCATCTTCATTATATTTCTAAATTATGTGATATAGTATATCCATGAACTCCATATCCTTGACGATGTCTCTTGCATGTTCAGTACATTGCAAATTTGTTCCTAATATTTAGACCACATTGTAGGATTAATTATTTTCAATGATATCACTGTACACAGTTTAGATAGTAATCTGCATGTGAACACTTCAAGAGGTGCATGCATACTGCAGCTACACCATTCACTCAACTCAAGCGGTGGTTAGTCCAGTTACAACATGCCATCATCTAATGGCACTAGCAAACAGTGCAGAGTTGTGCATGGAAATGACATAGACCACTCTTGATTTAATGATAGCTTTTTATTCTAAGCATGTTTTTGTGTGGTTCCAAGCATTTGAGGTCAAAGGTGTTCCTTGTAAGATTTCAAAGGAAATACATCCTTTGAGGTCTCTTGAATTAAAAATGCATGTTTAGGAAAAGATTCATGTGAATGCAACAGAGAACAGTATAACTCAAGATTGAAAAATAAGCAAATTTGGTGCATCTGTTCAGCATCTTCCAAGAAAATAACACAAAGATTTTCAAGAAAATTCCCCACCCTGAGCTACATTTTCCATGGAAATGGTTCATATGTCTTATATAAAATATATCAAAATCCGTATATCTTTATCAGAAATGGCTATAATGATTGTAATTAAGATACCATACATTTAAGATGCTTGGTGAATTAAGAGCCTGTTTTGAAGTCCTCTTCATTCTAAGTGAATTTTGTATAATTTGTATATGTAAGAGTTAAACAAGCCCTTAATGAACAAAGCATTTATATCTTGTTAAAGTGCAAATTGATATACAATGCTTTTCTTGTAGTTTTATTCATTTTTAAGATATTAATGGTTTGTCTTTTCAAATACTTACACCTTTTTCAAGTTGTAAGTTACTATTCCACTTTTGCTCTTGGTCATGAAAAAACTGTGGAATTTCAAAGTCATCACATAGTCTCACCGTGTGGCATTGTTGTGCTGCTGCCACAGGCCAGAGCCGGTGCCTGACAGGAGAGAGGCTTCAGAACGTTCTACCCATTGTTGCTTCCACTAAAGTTCTCCAAAGGTCTGCGGCTCCCTAGAAACAATGGCTGGGGAGGTATAAATACCCACAAGGTGTTAGGAGCGGCAGTTGTTTGTTATTGCGAGAGTCGACGATTGAACTGTACCGCGGTGATTTCTTTCATTTATTTTCATGCAGCAGAATACCGAGTCAGCCTCGAAAACAGCTGATTGTCAATTGCACGTCGTTTTCCTGCAGCAAACGTTGTTTTAGATTTCTACAAACCGATTTCCGAATCTACGCAACTCTCGCAGTCACAGTTGGTGTCAGAAATGGGATCACGACGATGGATCCGCATTAGCCAAGGTCTTAGAAGAGCTGAAAGAAATGAAGACAGCGAATGACACCCTCGCTACGAAGACGGAAACGGTACATGACAGCTTCACTGCCAAGATGGAAGAAATGAGAACAGTAAACGACAACCTCGTTGCGACAATGACCGAAATGAAGCCCGAAATAACCATGGAAATGAAAGCGGCGAACGAGGCCCTTGCCGCCAAATTTGAAGAGCAGTTGGTCGGCGTGAGGGATGACATCACGGAGCTGGGCAAACGGATGGGACAAGTGCAAGAGCGCGTCGAAGACCTGCTGAATCGCATTAACAACTCAAGTTCCTGAACGCCATGGTCGAGGACATCATCGGCAGAAGACAAACATCTGAAGGCCGACGCGCCGGGACGCGACACATCTGCGCGCATCAATCCACCAAAGTACGACGACACGGCAACTTTTGAAGTCTTCCGCTGCCAATTCGACACAGTGGCCAAGCACAACAAGTAGTCACCAGAGGAAGAGGGCGCCCAGCTAATAGCTAGCCTCCAGGGACGGGCCGCAGAGATGCTAAACGCGAACCAGACAGCGGTGGCGCCCAAGGACATCTGGGAGGCCCTGGAAAACCGGTTCGAAAACCACCTCCTGGCCGCAGCTTGCCGCTGCCAACTGAAATCAAGGATGCAGCAGCCAGGGGAAACACTGCAGGAGTTCGCTCTCAGCTAGCCAGCAAAGTTTGGTCGACCTCCCAACCGGATTCGCAACTCGAAAAACTGCCTACACCTTCGTCGACGGGGCACGAGATACCGAGATAACGACACGCGCAGTGTCACTCGAGGGGATGGTAGCGACGGCGCCGACGTGCCCCTCGGCACGCTGACCCTTACTCGTTTTTCCGGCTGCTCTTCTTTGTGTCGGCAGTCTCTCTCCAGGTGTCCCGGCTCTCGACACCCCCAACACAGGCCACTAGGTCATCGCCGGCGTCCCTCGACTGGTTTTCGGTCTCCCGTGTAGCGGATACTCCTGGTTCGTGAAGTCGGGGTAGCCGTCACCTTGGCCGCCTCCATCCTTAATGCTACCGTTAGCGCCTCGTGGATGGTTTTGTAGTTGCCGAGCATTAGGTGCTGATGAATCTCCGTGTCTCGTACCCCGTCAACGAATGTGCAGATGGCTTCCCGGGATACGAACTCTGGTGGGAGATCGGTTAAGGCTTTGCTATCCAGTTGCTCAATTGCCAGGGCAAACTCCTGCAGTTTTTCCCCTGGCTGCTGTGACCTTGACTTCAGCTGTCTGCGGTACGCTGCGGCTAAGCGGTGGTTTCCAAAGCGGTTCTCCAGGGCCTTTCAAATGTCCTTGGGTGCCGCCGCTGTCTGGACCACGGTCAGGACTTCTATGACGGCCTGTCCCTGGAGGCTGGCTATTAGCTGTGCGGCCTCTTCCTCCGGTGACCACTTGTGCTTGGCCACTGTGTCGAACTGGCGGCGGAAGACTTCGAAAGCTGTCGCTTCGTCGAATTCAGGTTTGACGCGCGCAGATATTGCGTCGCGTCCTGGCGCGTCGGCCTTCAAGTCCTTCAACCTTCTGCCGACAATGTCGTCCACCTGTCGTTCAGGGACGTTGTGTTGCTGTCGGCCCGTCCCTCTAAGTCGTTAACGCGGTTCGTCAGGTCTTTAAGGGATTTGGTGTTACTGTCGACCTTTCCTTCTAGGTCATTAAAATGGTTCGCCAGGTCTTCGACGCGCTCGTCCACTTGAGCCATCCGCTTGCCCAGCGCCGTGATGTCATCCCTCACGCCGGCCAACTGTTCTTCAATTTTTTCCGTGAGGGCCTCGTTCACAGCCTTCATTTCTGTGGTTAATTCGCCTTCATCGCAGTCATCGTCGCGGCCAGGTCGTTTGCAACTTTCGTCTTCGTTGTTAACTCGGTCATCTTCGCGGTCATCGTCGCCTCCGTCTTCGCAGCGAGATTGTCATTCGTTGTTTTTATTTCCTTCAGCTCGGCGGTTAGGTTGTCGTCTTCATTTCTTCCATTTTCTGTAGAATCAGCCTCCATGGCGGTACGTCTCACTCCTGACACCAATTGTGACTTTGTGGGTTCGTGGAATTAAAAGTCCAATTTGCACAAATTCTAAATGTTCTTTAGTTCTGTAGAAATACACTTCAATTCTCGCAGAAGCAGAATTACGTCACATACACAATCACAATCTACCAAGGTCGATGACCACAACAAACAGCGTTCTGATTACATTTGTTTACAACATCAACTCGCGTTTCAAAACTTTACAACTGTTTACTACCCCTCTTGGCGAGTCGTCGCTTCCTTAAATACCTCATTGATAATTCGAGACTTCCAGAACAATTAAGAAATCGAATGTTCTGTCACCAGACAAAACTCGAATTTTCTAGACGGGAAACTTTATGTGTGCCGGCAAGTCTTTTATCTCCATGCTATCTTTATTTGTTCCGGCATACTCTTTATCTCCGTGCTGCCTATCAGTTCCTTTGTGTGCACAAGCCGCGCTATCGCGATCGTGTTCACGACAATATGTTTAGGCCTACAAAGGTGTAAAATAATTAAAAATAAACACACTTACATACACACTTCCATGTTCTTTACAGTCACCACAATGGAAATCTGTACATCTATGCAGACAGCAAGTTGTTTATTGTGTGTTGTTGTCATCCAATTTTTTATCTCGGTGCTTTTTTTGAAGGTGTGTATTTCTGCATCCAATACACAAAATGGGACACAAGAAGCTCACTTGTGAGGAGAAGACTTGTGCTTTAACTCTGTTAGAGGTAGGTACCTCTGTAATTCGTATAGCTGCTGATCTAAAGGTTTCAACACAAAGACATTTATGACCTAAAAACGCAGCAGTACCTTTGCCACATTCTACCACACCAACTCGAAAGACAGGCTCAGGTGGTAAAAGAAAGACTTCTCTATGGACTGATGACCTTCTAAAACGTGAAGTGATAGCTAATCCATGGATTATAGATACATGGTTAAAAAATAATCATCCAGAACTGCTCAAAAGTGTTGCAAATCTGGACCATTCAGCATCAACTTCAAAAGGACTTAGGTTTACCAATTCGGTGTGCTGCCAAGAAGCCTGTGACTTTGTGGGTTTGTAGATTAAAAGTCCAATTTGTCGAAATTCTAAAAGTTCTTTATTTGCTAAGAAACACTGCGTAGCAGCAGAATTACATCACATATCACAGTCTACAGCACCAAGGTCGATGACCATAACAAGCGTTCTGATTTGAAGCGCACAGTTCCCCGTTGACGCTAGTCTGTAACGAATAATATGGGTAGCTCAGTGTTGAGCAATGAGGTTTGTGTCAGGGTATGCTTGGCTAGCTATGGGAGTAAGGGGGGTTCTAATGACACTGGAATGTCCGTTTCAAACTGGTTTAATGACTGCTTCTTTTTATCATAATATCAAACTCGAAGTTGCCGACCAAGGATTACCAATATATCACTGTTCAGAGTGACTGAAGGTGGAATGCTTATTACTCGATAATACTTAATTAGTTACATATGAACCGACAAATCTTCCCTCCGGTTCTAATCTGCCTTCGACCAAGACAGAAGAAGATAATCTTCTTAAACGGCTGCAAACCGCGGACTCTCTTTATGGCTTGCCATCCACGAACTGTCTCTCCTTACTGGGCAGAGCTGCGCGTGGGTGTGTAACTTTCACTTGTGGAAGCCCTCGTTTCCGTTTGTGACTATTTTGTCCATTGTGATTATTAGTCTCGGCCATGCCATTATTAAGGGTCCGAAGAATGCCTTTTCAGTCAAATGCTATCCCTTAGAATTCGGTTTCTCCCGTGTCTTTTGTTACACGATTCAACTCAACCGCACCTGTTCGTGTCGTAACAAATATACAATACTTCTTTGAAATCCATTACGATTCTTTATTTATTGCAATTCTTAATTTCGGTATCAGATTACAACCCTCTTGTTACATGTCTTTACAATAACTCACAGCTGGCGTGTCACAATCTCATTCATATCTCATTCATAAGTTCGAGAGACTTCTCGAGCAAAAAAGAAAAACAAATATTCTCTGCAAACGAGATATCACTAGAAGCTTCCTTACCTGAAACCCTATCTGTGCCGGCAAGTCACTTATCTCAAGCGCTATGCTTATCTGCGTTTGCCGGCTCTTTGTGTACACTAGCCGCGCTATCGTTAACTGCTTATGCAAGTTCTTTATTGCCGCGAAACACTATCCGCCGTCTGTTACTATTTATATCCGTTGCCGCGACATTGCTCCCTCAAGGCTGGTCGTCCCAAACAGCGCCATAGTAGTGGGCAAGACGATCCAGGTGTACCACCAACATCTTCCCTCGGGGCACCTTCTGGATGCGGTAGACCACGTCGTTAATCCTCTTCACCATCCGGTATGGTCCTTGCCACGGCTGCTGAAGCTTCGGGCAGCGTCCCTTGGTCCGAGTAGGGCGATACAACCAGACTAGGTTACCCTGCTGGAACCCTTGGCTGTTGGCTTGCCTGTCGTATCGGGTCTTCACGCGGTCGCTCGCCTTCTGGATGTTCTGACGAGACATCTCATGCATGTCGTGGAGATAGTCCACCAGGTTCTCCGCATACTGGGTTGCTGGCTGTTTTGCGTCCGGGGGCTTCCAAAAGCCAGATCACAGGGAAGGCGTAACTCTCGGCTTAACATTAAGCTGGCTGGCGTCATCCCAGTGGTGTGTGTTGACGAGCGGTAGGCCAGCAAGAATAGTGGCACCTTGACGTCCCAGTCTCGCTGATGGCTGGCCACGACCTACCTCAGGTGCTCTTCTAAGGTCTTGATGTATCTCTCCACCATGCCGTCCGACTGTGGATGTAGGTCTTGTTCACCCCAGGTCTTTCTAGTGCCTCCTTCATCAGGTTGGTTTCAAAATTGGTGCCCTGGTCGCTGTGGAGCTCTAACGGCACCCCAAATCGGCAGAACACTTGCTCCACAAGGCAGTCTGTGATTGTCTTCGCCTCCTGGTTCGGAGGGGCATACACCTCCGGCCACTTGGTGAAGTAGTCCACGACCACCATCAGGTACTTGTTGCCTCGGTCGGACACTGGGAATGGTCCAGCTATGTCGACGAGGATCCTTTCGAATGGCGCTCCGACGTTGTATTGCATGCGACCCCGGCTGCTAGTCTGGGGGCTCCGACACGCCGCGCACACATGACATTGACATGACATTGATCAGCGTCTGCTCGAAGCTTCAGTCAGGAGTAGCGCTGTCGGAGTTTGTCGATTGTTCGGTTTGCTCCCAGGTGTCCTAAAGTACCGGCATGCACTTCCTCCAAGACTTCCGGGACCTTGCTTCGGGGAAGTACCAACTGCTCTCTCTGCGTCTTCCCATCAGGCGATTCCCATACCCGGAGCAGAACACCCTCTTTCTTCAGCGAGTCCCATTGGGCCCAGTACGACTTGTAGGTGGCGCTCCTCGGTGCGATGTCCTCCCAGGTTGGTCTTGCCCCTGCCTCCACTTCCCTCAAGAGTGGTCCCAAGTCTGCGTCCGCCAGCTGCTCCTTCCTCAGGCCTGCGCTATTCCATCCTTCCGCAGGGACGGCCGTAACCACTCTGACAGCTACGGCACGCTCCTTCTCTTCCACTCTTGTGCACTGGCCGCACTCTTCTGGACAGGGTCTTCGGGACATAGCGTCTGCGTTGCCATGGCTCTTTCCTCTACGATGATCAGAGATGAAGTTGTACTCCTGCAGCCTCTACCCTACGGGCTGTCTGGCTTTCCAGGTTTCTAAAGCACAGTAGCCAGGTGAGGGTGGAGTGGTCAGTCCTCAGGTATAATGGCTGACCGTACAGGTACTTGTAGAAGTGCTCCAAGGTCTTTACTACCGCCAGTAACTCTCGCCGGGTGACGCAGTAGTTCTTCTCTGCCTTAGATAGCGTCTTGCTGTAGTAGGCTATCACCTGTTCGTGGCCGTCCTGGACTTGGGATAGCACGCCTCCAATGCAATGGTCTCTGGCGTCAGTATCCACAATGAAGGTGCCGCCTGATTGTGGAAATCCCAAAATTGGAGCACTGCAAGGGTCTTCTTCAGGTGCTGGAAAGCGCCTTCGGCGTCATTCGCCCACACATAAGGTTGGTGTTCTGTCAGGCGGGTGAGGGGTTTGGCGATGTTGGAGAACCCCATTATGAAGCAGCGTTAATAACTGCACAGCCCTAGGAAACCGAGCAATTATCTCTTATGCTTTGGCCGAGGCCAATCTCTCACAGCCTGGCTCTTCTCCGGGTTTGTGGCCACTCCTGTTGGTGAGACTATGTAGCCCAAGTAGTTAACTTCCTTGCGGAAGAGCTGGCACTTCTTCGCGTTCAGCTTCAAGTTGGTTGCCTGCAGTCTCTGTAACACCTTGCTCAGGTTGTCGAGATGGTCTTCGAACGTCTTGCCGACGATGATGTCGTCCAAGTATATTAGGCATGCGTCATATGTCAATCCTTTCATTATCGATTCCATGAATCGTTGAAATGTGGCTGGTGCGTTGCAGATGCCAAAGGGCGTAACTGTGAACTGCCAAAACCCTTGACCTGTCGAGAAAGCAGTCTTCTTGTCTCTCGGGGCTAGAGCCACTTGCCAGTAACCCGACTTCAGGTCCAGGGTCGAGAACCACTGCGTACCAGCAAACATGTCCAGAGTGTCATAAATCCGGGGTAAGGGGAAGCAATCGTTTCTGATGACAGCGTTCAGCTTCCAGTAGTCCACGTAGAAGCGTAGCTCGCCGTTCTTCGTCAGGAAGACTACAGGGGAACTCCAAGGGCTGTCAGACTCTTCAATCACTCCCCTGGATTTCATGTCATCTACCATATCCCGTACCGCAGCTTGTTTTGCCAGCGAAACGCGTCTAGGTGGTTGCCGAATAGGCCGGGCGTCTCCGGTCGATGCGGAAGCACTTTGTCCGTACGGCCGTAGTCACTGTTACCTTGGCTGAAGACGCGTTGGTATCGTCTCAGCATTTGTCGAACCTTCTCCAGCTTTTCTGCGGTCAGGTGGTCGACCGCCCACTCCAGTAAGCCTTCCAGCCGGGACCTCAGGTGTTGCGTCGGCACCGGCTCCTGTGTCTTGTCGATTGCGGTTACGCTGACCACGGGCTCACACGTCCCCGTTCCGGTCTGGATGTCGTGATCGGTGTCTTCCAGGTTGAGCAGCCTACTGGCACCTCCTCTCGGCACGGCAATAATGTCCTGGCTACACAGAATCCGTGCACAGGCGTCATCTGTTCCAGCATCATGTTCTTCGCTGGCCTTTCAGTCGCGCCGTCACCACCACCTCGCTTCTCGGGGGGACCACCACGTCTTTCTTCAAGATGACCCTGCAGATTCCAAGGCGCTCGTCGGGTTGCCGGAGTATGACTTCTTCTCCATTGAGCCGCAGGACCTTCCTGCCGACGTCGACCGTCGCCTCGTGGCTCCTGAGGGCATCCAATCCCAGTATCATCTCCTCAGCCACCTTCGCGATGAACACCCACAGACGTACGGCTCTCCGTCCCAAGGTCAATTTCAGCAGGGCCTCCTTCTTAGGCAAGGTGTCACCCGAAGCCGTCACAAGGTGGTATGGCCTGTTCGGCTTCCTGATCGGCAAACTCTTGGCCACATCGGGTCTGATGATGGTCATGGCTGCCCCGGTGTCCACCAGCACGCGGCACGGCTTCCCTCTCACCTAACCGTCCGCGATGAAGCTGTCATCCATACGCCGGCTGACGGCGCGCAGTGTCACTTGAGGGGATGGTGGTGATGGCGCCGGCGTGCCCCTCTCCACGACGGCCCTTACTTGTTCCGGCTGCTCTTTCTGGTGTGGGCAGTCTTTCTCCGGGTGTCCCGGCTGTCCACATCCCCAACACAGGCCACTATGTCTTCGCCGGCGTCCTTCGACTGCTCTTCGGTTTCCATTATAGCGGATACTCCTTGTTCTGGAGGTCGGGGTAGCTGTCACCTTGGTCACCTCCATCCTCAATGCTGCCGTTAGTGCCTCGTGGATGGTTTTGTAATCGCCGAGCATTAGGCGCTGCCGAATCTCCGTGCCTCGTACCCCGTCGACATGTGTAGGCAGCCTCTCGGGATACGAACTCTGGTGGGAGGTCGACTAGGGCTTTGCTGGCCAGCTGCTCAACTGCCAGGGTGAACTCCTGCAGCGTCTCCCCTGGCTGCTTTAGCTGGCTGCGGTACGCTGCGGCTAAGCGGTGGTTTCCAAAGTGATTCTCCAGGGCCTCGCAGATGTCCTTAGGCGGCGCCGCCGCTGTCTGAACCGCGTTCAGAACTTCCGCGACCCGTCCCTCGAGGCTGGCTATTAACTGTGTGGCCTCTTCCTCTGGTGACCATTTGTTGTGCTTGGCCACTGCGTCGAACTGGCGGCGGAAGACTTCGAAATTTATCGCGCCGTCGTATTTAGGAGGTTTGACGGGCGCCGATGCTGTGTCTCGTCCCGGCGCGTTGGCCTTCAAGTCCTTCAACCTCCTGCCGACGATGTCCTCTACGATGGCGTTCAGGGACTTGGTGTTGCTGTCGGCCTTTCCCTCCAGGTTGTTAACGGGGTTTACAAGGTCTTCGACATCTTCCATCATGGCATTCAGGGACTTGGCTTTACTGTCGGCCTTTCCTTCTAGGTCATTGAAGCCGTTTGCCAGGTCTTCGACGCGCTCGTCCACTTGGCCCATCTGCTTGACCAGCTCCGTCACGTCATCCCTCACGCCGGCCAACTGTTCCTCAAATTTGGCGGCAAGAGCCTCGTTAGCCGCCTTCATTTCTTTCAGTTCCGCTGCCAAGTTGTTATTTGTGGTCTCCAGCTTCGCGGCCAGGCTGTTATTTGCCGCTTCTGTTTTAGCATCGAGGTTGTCATTCGCCGTCTTCATTTCCGAGGTGAGTTCGGCTTTCATTTCCATCATCTTCTCCAGAATCTTTTCCAATGCAGCCTCCATGTCATCTCACTCCTGACACCAATTGTGACTTTGTGGGTTCGTAGAATTAAAAGTCCAATTTGTAGAAACACACTGTGTAGCAGCAGAATTACATCACATATCACAATCTACAGCACCAAGGTCGATGACAATAACAAACGTTCTGATTACAACATCAGCTCTCGTTATAACACCTCACAGCTGTTTTTCTGCTTACTCACTGTTTTACAACACTTTTGTTACATGTCTTTACAACAACTCACAGTTGGCATGTCACAATCTCTTATATATCTCATTCATAAATTCGAGAGACTTCTCGAGCAGAAAAAGAAAAACAACTATTCTCTGTCAATCGAGATATCACTAGAACCTTCCTTACGTGAAACCCTATCTGGGCTGGCAAGTCACTTATCTCAAGCGCTATGCTTATCTGCTTTTGCCGGCACTTTATGTACACTAGCTGCGCTATCGTTAACTGCTTATGCAAGTTCTTTATTACCATGAAACACTATCTGCCGTCTGTTATTTATTTATGCCTGTTGCCGTGACAAGTCTCTTCTAACTGAAACTATGATGAAGAGTTTTGATGTTTCTGCAAAACATATCAGTAGTGGACATCAGAGGACTGGCGCAAAGTAATGTTCTCTGATGAAAGCACTTTATATTGGTTAGAAGAAAGTCTGAAAAGGTGAGAAGGTCAAAAACTGTGTCACGCTATGATTCAAAGTTTACGATCAAAACTGTTAAACATCCAGAAAGTGTGATGGTATGGTGTGCCTTTAGTGGTAACTGTGGTAGAAGTGGGTTTTACTTTCTCCCAAAAAATGTAACAATGAAAGGACGTAAATATTTAAAAGTGTTGCAACAGCATTTGGTCACATTTTGGCCAATTCATCAGTGCCAGTTCTTTATGCATGGTGGTGTCCCTGCTCATAGAACAAAGATGGTTCAGAAGTTCCTAAAAGACAATAATATACCTTTACTTGACTGGCCTAGTAACTCTCCTTACCTAAATTCAATAGAAAATGCTTGGGATCAAATGAAAAATAAAATAGAGTTGCAACCATCAAATATTAAGGAGCTACAGGAGATGTAAAAATGGGTGGAAATGGACAAAAAATATTTTGAAAATCAAGCAGATTCGATACCCAGGAGACTCATGAAGGTGATACAAGTTAAGGAAAATATGACCAAGTACTAACTGTACAGAGAAGTTCAAAATAAAACCATGTAAAGTCAGTGTTTGTTGTTTTGAAGATTTCCATTGAGGCCACTGTACTTTGGTTCATCATCAAAGGAACAATGTTGATTTGAACTGAATGAGTAGAATTTTTATTTGACCATAAATGATGGTAAATCATTGATTCACGATTATTAGTATAAATAATTTACAGTCTTCTTTGGAATTACATGAATATTTAAAACTTAAAATTGATCAGTCAGTTATACGGAAGTATTAGAATGTTACTAATTTTACTTTATTTTTATTTATATCTTGCATTACCAAGTGGATCGTCTCGGGAGGTTTCATTTGTGGCCTGCGTTCAGGAAACCCGGATTTGATTCCTGTGGCAGGCCTACCTGACCCATGGTTTTTTCTGGGGGCCGCCAGGCGAATGCTGGGTATGTTAATTACATTCCCTGTACTTTGTCCCTCCATTTCACCTCCATTATCATTTTCACATCATATCTCATCTGATGATCTCTTTCAGGGTAGAAGTGTCAGTGGGTGTCTTGGCGCTGCATGGCAGGATGATATGCTCCTGGTAAACACCTTTGTCCTCCAATGGGACAGTTTCTGGTCTCCGAGCTAGCCTAGTGGAAATGCGGTCGGAGGGATGCTGGCTGTGCAAGCTTGCTGGGAGTATTCCTAGCTCTGGCAGGGGCCTCCGGTCTCCTTGCTGGACTGTGAACTGTTTTGGGACCACAGTAGAAGGGGTGCCAGTTGCACTAGACTGCCGGGAATCTTCAAGCTGATAAATGATAGGGACCCTGCCCCCTACACTGTCATAGCTGCATGGAATTGGCTGCTCTCTCTGTCTCCTTTCGCTTCATCCCTCCTGCTGGGGATGCTCCACTTGGAGTGCAGCTACAAAATATCAGTCTGGTTAACGTGCCAAATCCCCTCCGTAGAGTTTTATCCTATCCTATTCTACATTTGTAACTTTAAGTAATGACATAAGGTTGAGTTGTAATGGATAATCAAGCATCAATAATAAACGTCATTCTTGCACATAATCAATATAAACAATGTAACTGTTGACTACATTTTTATACTGAAGAAATGCTTAACAGTTCTCCAACCTAAAATACATTACAGAATTACTTTATGCAGATATGATTCTTAGTAAATGTATTATATTACTTTGAAAAGTAAGACAGTGGCATATATCAGTTGATTCTTTTACTAGCCAAATTTATACATCAATCACCCGATTTTTTAAATGGCTATTTCTAAGAAAAATGATACTTATAGAATGCTAAAAATGGCCAGTCCTGCCATCCCTGTTAACATGAACTTTTTTCTAAAAATAATTTATTTTTTATTTTTGGTTAGAATATAATACTTGTGTTATTTACTGTATGTAGGTGACGATGAAAGTAAATGGCTATGTTATAAATTGTAATGGTTTTATACATTTTAACAATTTTCTGCTAAAGCAGAAAGGGAAAAAAGGAGGATTACTTTTTGGTATTTGTTATATAGATTCATGTATGAGTATAGGAAATTAATAAAATTGGCTGCTAGTGGGTTATTCCTGGGATAGAACTGGTGGGAATGTAATCAGAGGAAGTTAACAAGTTCCGGGGAGTACAAGGAAATGCTGCTGATAACAGAATTGGATGTTCACATTCAGAGGAAAAGGGGCATAATTACACAGTTCAAATATTTTCCTTATTTGAATTTTTCAGTGGCATACCTCTGAGGGAATATTGAATTGGACATTAACATTTTATATTGAGATTGTACAAGAAGTGCATGTTCTGAATAGAAAGAAAAGGATTTTTTGGAGGGGGAGAAGCCTTTGTGTAGGTCTGTAAATGGCATAACTGAAAATTACGCATTAGAAAAATACCAAACTTTGCATTTTAGCTTAAGCTTCTTTGAAGGATATAATATAAAGCTTTTTAAGCAAATCTCTTTCACTACAAAGCAATCTTTGTCTTTTCTTGAAATAACAAATCATCTAAAGAATTCCATAAAAATATCATACATTTTAAGATATTTACATGACAAAATATGTATATTGAATTTAGGTAAACCGTAAGAGAAAGGTGGAAACTTGACTTTAAAAAAAAACTGATGTATTCATGTGACTTTCTCTAGCCACTCTTCTATGGACTATTCTTAGAATGCTTGTTCTTTCTACTTCTAGTTGTCTGTGAAGGATCAGTATACATTCATATATTCTGTTGTAGGTGTAATGATACAGTAAACTAAAACAGTATAACTTTTTAATATTTTAGAATTCAAACAATAACATGGAAAATTTCAGAAATGGTTACTGTCACAACAAAATTTGACTGATTTAACAAGAGCTACATGAAATTCCTCCAAACACACATAAGATCTACATGTTTTGTATAGTAAGATTGTGTCTATGTGTTTTAGTTTATCAGTCACACAAAATGAAGAGTGCTAGCGGTGGTAGGTAAATTGCTAATCATGGTGTGTATGCCATAAATATGTTCAATGTACCACAACCTTGCTGTAATATAATCTATTTGTTGATCCACATTGGGATGCCAATTAGTAATATAATTTGTTTTCCATATTACAGTTTGCCATGTTGGGATGCAATATATATATGTAATATATTAATATTATATTTCATGATTTGTGTCAGGTTGTGTTGTGTTATGACCACTTTGTCATATACAACAGTTTGAAAATGAACCTTCTTTTCTCCCAGCTTAACTGCAGTCAGTGAATATAAAAGATTAATCTCATGGTCAATGTTTTTGTTTCTCCTAAATCAGTGAAATAATAATACATGTATTGCTTTAAAGATTGTTATTTACTTCATGAACACAATAAATTGAAAAATACAACTTCTCAAAATGCTCTCTAAAACACATGTTCCTAGTTGAGAGAGAAAATTTCTAAGTTTATTCCGTCTCTATAGTAACCACTCAAATAATTATATAAATATTGTATACATTTTTTTGTCACTAATTGTATTCCTCTTTTGTTTTACTTCCATCAATAACTATACTTACCCTTCATTATACAAACATTTCAAAATTTACAAACCACTTTTGTTTGGGGCCAACCATAAATGATGACTTCATTGCTCACAGTTGGGACTTGACAGACAAACCCAAAAAGAGCAATTCACATCAAATAATTTGATATGTAATTTCCTTTATCATATAAATATCCAAAACATGTGGTATTTTAATAAAACTGTTAATTGCTTTTCAGAAAATAATATATAATGAAAAATTGTCCATGTAAAGGCTAGTTTGTCTCATTCTTATAAAATACTGAACATAAATATCAAGTTTACTATATAATTGAATTTTCATTTTTTAGTTATGCTGTTTACACAGACAGACAGAAAACTTTTGATAAAAATGCTTTGATTCCTTTTTATGGGTGAGAGGGATTGGGCATAGGTTCAGGAACTTTAAAATATGTATTTGCAGTGAAATTTAAGTACTGGATATTTTTTATACGTGAATAAGTGAACATCATTGGCAATGAGCAATTGTTCTTAACATTAAGTCAACAATATGACCTTAAAGGCAGTATATAAATGGAACAAGGGAGGGGGGTAAAGAAATAAAGAAAGCTCTTCTTCTCCTGACAATAGTTAAGTAGTGGACAAAGTGCATATGACTCTCTGGTTTGATAATATTTCATCCCAACATTTTTTACAGGCTGTACAACATTTCCAGTATTTTTTGAAGATTATTGGGGATGGTAGAGGCTAGGATTAGAAATACAAAATCAGCTGGTATTTTGTTCCCATTTTATGAAGTCAGAGAACTTTTGGTCCCTTATCAAGAATAGCTTGAGTTTTTAATGAAATTACAATTTAAGTGTTAAAGGACAGAAATCAGTCTAAAAAGTCTAGATCACTACACAATCATTTCATAAATAATACATAGGTACATTTAATTAATTTAGCATTTGAGATTTTAAAAAATATCTATTTAATATCGGATAGGACAACCAGTAATAAACACAGCTTACATAGAAAGAATTACAACTGTCGAAGATGTCAAGCTAACCATAAAATGTATTTGAATATTGCTGCAGTTTTACAAGAACTTAATGAAAATAGCTTGTGAAGTCTTCATTCTGAATTATTTTTTTAACTTGTAAGAGATAGACTAAAACTTATTACAAAAAGGATGCAGATCTTGTTAAATCACCATTTATGAGGTAAACATTTTTTTATGGTATTAACCATTCCTGTGTTATTCTTTATTATAAGTTGAAATTTTACAACTTAATATGAATTGAAAGTTTATCTTGATTAACAAGAGTAGTGAGTTGAGAAAGTTACGTGAATGCAACAGATTTGTTACTGGAATATGACCCAATAGAATACTTAAATTTTGAACTTTGAAGCAGACAGCCTGTATTACGTCACCAGAAAGAATATTATCTGAGAACGTGACTTGTGCCTATGATACACTAAGTGGCAGCTAAGAACTTCCTGCTCTATGGACAGCATTGTTTGACACAGTTACAGCGAGGGTTGTGCCAGTGACAGTCATCATGATTCTAAAACAGAAATTTCCATATGATTGGTATTACTCTCCTATGTATAGCTACAGATATGTATTTGCAGCTGGTATCATGTCCTTGCTTTGGTGGCTTTGGATCTTTCCTATTTTATTTGAGTCCAGCAAAAGTGTATTCAGTTTCCCACCATTTGCAGTCCTGATGTTCATAATATGGTTAATATTATTAGGGTGCTGCATTGGTATGGAGAGAGGTCGCATCCGGCCTATGGATTATGATCCAGAGACCTTCATGCTTATGGAAGAAGACTATCCAGAGAAAAAACCAAAACTAAATTACACAAAGGTAGATATTGATACTTCACAAAATGTGCCTTGTGCTGCTAGTCCTACCAGTAGTGCACAAAACACTCCAGCAATGTATACTGCAAGAACAGGGCGAGAAAGTATGGACTCCGACCACACAACTGCTGCAAATGTTTTAACAACAGAAATGCATACTGAACAGAAAATAGAGGAAGTGGAGATGAAAGCAAGATGCAGTAAAACTGAAGAAACCAGTTCGTCATCATCATCATCATCATCATCTTCATCATCCTCAAGCAGCAGTGTTGAAGACATGCAACAGCAGCCTGAACTTTCAGTAGATGATGAAAACGAAATGGATGTAGCCCAAGCAGATAAAACCTTAACCCCTCGTCAGATATTCTTCAGTGAAATGTTGCGGCACTCTGAAGAGCCTGTGCCAAGAGATCGGCGAAGTTGTTATGTGGATCGTCCCCTGCAAACACTAGCTGAAAAACGTAAGAGCATGCCTCTTTACCTATACATCGGTGAGACACGCACTCTGAGTTACACCGACCAAGAAGCTGTGGCAGAAGATGCAAGAAAAACTTTTACATCTGCTAGTGACAGCTTGTCATCTCCTGTGCAGCATGTCACATCTGATGAACTGCAGAGCAACATGAGAAGGCTGCGAGATGAACAGCAATGCCAAGAAGCATCATCTACCAGAGAGAAACGTAGTTCAAGTTCAGAGTATTTTATAGCTAATGTTTCAAAGCAGAAAAGTGTCACTTCAGAAGTTTATATAACTATTGATGGACAAAAGAAGAGCTCTGAGGAGTTTGTAGTGCTTGGTAGTGGTGGAGAACAAAAGTTGGTAAGAGTGACAAATGAACAAAGGGTTGGAAGTGGTGATAATGATGATGCATTAAGTGATTGTGTGTTTTTGGATGAAGCAGCAACTTCTAAATGAGATGTGAATATTTTCAAGTATTTAAATCTGATGCAAAATGAACTTTGTGATGTGCATTATTCACATGACTTTTTCTACCCAGAAAATAAGTGCAATTTATTCTTATAAAAGTTAATTTTTACTTTCTCCAGCACATTTCTTCAATTACAAAATTAAATATTGAATTTTCACCAAAAATAAATATTTTAAGGCACCCTAAATCCAATAAATAAATGAATAAATGATTAAATGAATAATAGTGTTTTCTGAAAAATGTGGCCAGTATATCTCAAAGATGGAAATATTAAACTTCTTGTCAAGTTCAGCATTTTCCAACAATGTAACACAAAACTTGGAAAAATGTTCATTATATTTATTATCCCAAAAGCAGCTCTTATGATATTGGTTATACACAAGAAACTTGTTTATCAGTCCTTCATTAATCCAGTTTATGCAGATTGATTTTTGCCAACTTTTTCACCAAATATTATGTGCATCCTTTGATAGATACATATGTATGTAAATGGTTGCAATATCGCCACTGTAGATTGCCATCAGTTCACACTCAAGCTACACAGAATAAACAAGCTGAAATGTGTGAGGCTATGTTTAATTCACTTTTATGACAGTTCTAGTAATTCTTCCAAAAATGTCATTTTGGACATCGTTTCTTTCTTTTCTCTTCTGCTTTTCCAAATTTCACTAACACAGCAAGTTTGTACTTATTTATATTAGATTATGTGGAGGGTCATATAGTTACAATGCCGTACTTCCCTGTAGCCTTCATAAATCTATTGTAAATACCCTGATCTTTCTTATCAGTCTATCTTCATGTTTCTTAATGGTTTGTGTTTAGATTATTCAGATTTTCATTATTCTAGACTATCTTTGATCTCACCTAGCAGCATTTGAAGTATTTGTGTAGTATATATGTACAGGGCATTTTCTCAGCCAGAATGCACCAGAACGCATTTCGGTAAACTCCTACAAACAATTTAAAATTTAAATTACTGCTCGAATTCAGTGCAAGAGTTTGCATTGTCATCGTTGATGCAGAAGAAATTCTTTAATACACATACACATTTAGTGCTGCCATCTTCCGTTCGTTAACCTAAAACTGCCTTACAGCCAACTATCCACCATTTCCATTCTTTAAAATTATTAGGATTACAGAGTGCAGGCTATACATTAGCATACGGCAATGCAGGGGTAAAACAAGCAGGCTGTGGTAAGAGGCAGTCCTCTTCTGTGCGAGTGCTTAATTATAGTGCAATACTGTTGTTTTCCGAGAGTAGAGTCTGATAGGATATCAGCAAAACTCGGAACTAGAGTGATGCTGTCAATATGCACAATGTGTTTCCTGTCATTAAAAGTAAAAATTCAGATAGGCAATGAAAAATAACAGAAAGCATCGCTTTTTGCAGAGAATGAAATAACATGGAAAAAATTATGAAGCACTTGAGGCGCATTTCAAAGCTGTTAAAGAAGATGAAAGAATGATAAGTCTAAAAGAGCAATGTTCAAATGTTTGTTAAATAAAATAAGCATAGATTTTGTTTTGGATCTGGGACTGATGTGCCAAGCCCTCCAGGAACTGTCAGAACTCAGTTTGGAACTTCAGGCATGTGATATTACACCCTTTACTGCTCACACTAGTATATTAAGGCTGATTAAAGTATTTGAAAGCAGAAAAGTGAATAGTGGACCATACTATCGTGAAGCTGTAACAACAGTTCAAAACCTGAAGTTTAGAGAAATCAATTTGGAGAAGAGGTCATCAAATCGATCCAACAGAATTGCTCTCTTGATCCTAAACAGTTCTACAGTTAAATTAACTTTGTCTCATATAAAGAATGGAAAATCATCTTTTGTCTGAAGAAGATACACAGTTGCTAGAATGGATAAAACTGTTGTATCCAGCATGTTGGCTCGACAGAATTGAAGAAAATGTGACTTGGTGAGAATGAAGTGCAAAGTTTGTGCAAGAGACTTAGGATTTCAGAGTGTCAGGTACTGAGGGACTATTGTGAGTTCTTGATTCAGAAGAAGTTGCCTGCTGCATTACAAGTATTACAGCTGGTGAATATCACTGACAGTATCCCTATCAGTACTGCTTTCAGGTGAACCTAGTTCTCACACCAACAAGAGCATCTCTGCAAATGCAAACCTTAAGCACATTAATGTTCATCAAGCTCTACATGCTTTCCAGCCATTGCCATATGTCAATTTCTGGTTCCTACAAGGCAGATATTTAACGATTGACACTAATAGCAAAGAAAGAGCACGAAAAGATGGTAGGACCAATGTAATGAGCCACGTTTTAGAGCTTCTAAGGTATGAAGGTTTGACACTTTTAAATCCATTATCTGATGGAGTGAGAGAGTTCCAGTAAACTTCTTTACTAAAAAAATTACTGGGTACGTGCATGGTTATATAAATACTTAGGTCATTCAATAATTAGTGGCAACATTAACAACAAATAAAACATTTTTGGAGCAGTCACATTATTGCAGTGCTTAGAAGTAATCTCCAAACTCGCCTCCACACATCACGGAGACAACAGATGCAATCCATAGCGTCTTGTTGTCCTAATATTCAAACAGACTGCTCTACTGCTGCTATAATTGCCTGTATGGTTCTAAAGCGAACTCCTCTAAGTGGTCATTTCATTATTGCAAAAAAGTCGAAATCACATGGGCTCATATCTGGGGAGTATGGAGGATACTCCAGACTTTTGCAGTTCCATCTGCGAAGTAAATTAACAACAGGGGCAGATGTGTGAGTGTGAGCAGCATCATGTAACACAATGGGATGTGAATTCAGGAGATTTGAGCATTTACGTTGCACAGCTGGTTGTATATGGTGTTCCATAAAGTGACTAATGTGAACCATTCACACGATTTCCCTGAGGAACTGAATAGCAATAAGAACACCGTCCAAATCATAAGCAACAATGAACCTGACTTTAAGTGGATCCTGTTCTTGTTGATACTCTTTTGGCCATGGTGAATCAATGTGTTGCCACTCATTTGATTGTCTCTTTCATTTTGATTGGTAGCATCGAACCCTGGCTTCATTGAATGTTATGTGTCAAAGAAAATGCTCACCTTCATATTCATAACATTTTAAGTGTAATCTCACTGTTTCTATCCTCTGCCACATTGTTTTCTCTGTAAGATTGTGTGCAACCCATCAAGTGCAGATTTTCCTTATCTTTTAACTTTTTCTTAAGTATGTGGAGAATTGTACCAGGAGCAACTCCAACTTTCCTTGCTAGTTCAGTACAACTCCAACAACGATGTTCTTCCAGCAGTACTCTAACAGATTCACATGCACATCATCACTTGCTGATTGCAGTCAGCCACCTCCATATTTTTGATAAACGTCTTCCCTTTCTCTGCGATATGCATTCGCCCACCTAGCCACAGTACGATATGGCCAAGTCTGTCTACCACAAGTTTCCAATAATTCTGTATAGCATTGTCGAGCATTGATACCTCTTACAACCTGAATTTTAATGAAGCATCTTTGTTCATATTTACTAAACATATTTAGAACACTAAGTATAACAACCTACAATTAAACTTATTGAAAATGTCTTATTAAATAAAATTAAATAAAATTATTGTATAAAACACTTATAAGAGATATACAAAACTTAACCATTACAAAATGTAGATTTTGTAAAATAATTATATCAAGTAAATCCTTTTGAGATATCAGCCATTTTTTGAAATATTTTTTCATATTCATATTCATATTCATTTTTATTCGTCCTTGGTATCTTGTTCAAGATAACAGACATGTCAGCAAAATATTTATAGAATAATATTAACATCATAACAGATAATATAGAAAATAAATATACATATATAGTAGTAATTAAAAGTTGCTACTGATATGAATTTTTAAATATTTTACCTTTTACAAGTGCTAATTCACTTTTTGTGGTTTATAGGAGAGCATACAAAGAGTGGAATTTCAAAGTGACCCACATCTTTTAAGTCTGGCTATTGCTTCAGCCTACTGCATTCCTTTTGTACCTATCACAAAATATGAAATGAAATTATTTCTCTAAATCGTTGTATCCAATACCAAGAAGTACATAGAATAAGAAAATTTTGTAGGAATAGTTTGTAAAAGAGTGAATAGAGAAGGCATGTGAATATGACATCAGATATTTTCCATTTCTATCTACTTTTATTATAAATATTTGCAAGAAATAATTTCAGTAAGACTATGACATATTTTGTTGGCTGAGGCAGCAGTCAACTGTATAAAAAGGAATATAGAGAGCTGAGATGAAGTATTTCATAAATACTTAGTAGTACAAAATTTGACATAAATTGTAAACTTTAACTATATTTATTGATATATTATATTCATGTTTTTGTAATAACAGTTTGCAACATTAAAGTTTGCTTAATAAGAAGACCTAAGCACAGCCATGCTGATTACTGTTAGCAACAGATATTAAAAAGTGTACTGTAAAGTATTTAAGTAAATTTAAGTTCGCTGGACTCTTTGGAGGGATATGCACTAATTAATTATTTTAATAACTGAGCTGATTCTATATCATATGTTTCTGGAGCTGCTTGCTTCATCATCACTTCTTATTGTGGCTGACTTGGTTCCTGGTGGCGATTGAAGAAATCTCTGCATTAGAATCTCAAAATTGAAAATGCAGGGTATGATGATGATATATATAAGGGCGCTCAACTACGGCGGTCATCAGCGCCCTTTAAAAAACTAGTCATGGCAAGAGCCATATATAAAACTTTCTAAAAACTATACAAGTTTAACAAAACCTATTAAAAACTACTGCTGATTTTTCTTCCTATTTTTGTTTTATTTCCTGAGGAGTACGTTTGCACTTGTTTTATAATTCTTTTAGTTTTCCCAGAACAGATTTTCTTTATGTAGTCAGTACTATTGATCTGGTATGCTCCTACCTTGTTTTCCTTTTAATTTATTTTTTGTAATATGTAATAAATTAATAAATCTAGAATTTGAACAGACTGTATTAACATGTATAAGAATTCCAAATAGTGATAAGCTTTACAAACATCAGAATTTAAAATAAACACTAAAAGACCCATATCTGTTACAAAAGAAATTCTATCACATCCATTTAATGCAATAGATTCAAAATAGAAATACAATTAAGATATTTCAAAATCTTCAAGAAACAAATCTGAGTCCAAATATTGCAAAAATGATAACATTAGAACTACTATAAATTAAACACTGAATAAGAATGGACCCTATATGAGGAGCATTGTTTCAAAGCATATTAAATTCTCTTGGAGGCAATTTAGTTTGATACAACTATTTATTATAACACTATTGATCAAAATCTATGAATTTCATATTCTTTTCTATCATTTTTCCTGGTTAAAATTAAAGTGTTAGAACAAATCTTATTCATTTCACAAAAGTGATTGATTCAAAATATATTAAGATTAAGTGCAAATTTCTAATGTTTCTACGTCTGCTGGATCAGTGCACATTTGTTTCTATAACTGTAAAGTTGCTTGCACTGTCAGAAAGCTTGGAAAGATTTGGGTGGTAAAGGATTATAAAGTACTAACATCACAGCTAAAGAAAGTGAAAGGATAAAAGAAGATGAAGATGACAATGGTAAAGAAAGTCTACAAAGACAGAAGTACAGATTGGTCTCAAAATGGAGCCAGCTTATTGATATAATGATTGAAGCAAATTATACATCACGGTTTTAAAAAGAGAAGTAAGAACAGTATGTGAGCCACCAGTCCTACCAAAAGGAAGAGCTGTACCTGATGCAAAGAAATCTAATGTAGAAACTCTTGTAAAACGAGATTTAGAGATAACTGGCAAATGGTGGATGCTCTGCAGTTCTTTGTTTCTGCTTTCAACATGGATGTATAACATGATAGCAGTACTCAGGATGCTGAAGGATGTGATTGTATAAAGAATGGTTTAGAGACATAACATCTGCAGTGTTCTTAATAGTGTAATATTTTACATTACATTATTTTTTCTTATTTTAAATCCTAATAGTTTCTATCTTATCCACAATATTTTTAAATACTAGAAATTCAACATATTTGAATATGATTATTGCTATACTTGGATATAAATGAGATAAAACATCATTACAAAGTGCCATAATGTCATTAAATACCGTAGATGAATCAAAATGTACTAAATTACATCAAAATGCTATTAACTTTTACATGATTGAATCAAAATGCATTTAATTCCAATGTGCTGTTTCAAAACATAATCATTGTATGCAAAAACTATTTGTAGTTTTTTTTTTTTTTTTTTTGGTTTATTCATACTCGTCGCTTACTTTTTTTTATATTATCAAGAGACTAGTTTCAAAGGCAATTGCCTCCAATTTCAATCTCTTTCCAACTGGCATCTGTTGTTGTCTGCGCTCTCTCTCTCTCTCTCTCTCTCTCTGGTGGTGGAACTATGAACTTTTTTGTCAAATTATCTATTGGTGGGATTTCAAAGTTCATTACGCGATCCTTATTTTTCCATATGAAAAATGAAAAAACTCCTTTTAATAATTTTGGATTTGGATCAATGTCATGATTTTTATTCCAAAAATGAAATGCTAGTGCTGACTTATCTTCTTGTTTCAGTCTTGTTTCTTGTTTCAAGAAGATGAGTCAGCAGTAGCATTTCATTTTTGGAATGAAAATCGTGACATTGATCCAAATCCAAAATTAGTAAAAAGAGTGATAACCCAAAATAAATTGACAATATGGGAGAACATTCATATGGAAAAATAAGGATTGTGTAATGAACTTTGAAATCCCACCAATAGATAATTTGACAAAAAAGTTCATAGTTCCACCACCAGAGAGGGAGCAGACAACAACAGATGCCAGTTGGAAAGAGATTGAAAATGGAGGTGATTGCCTTTGAAACTAGTCTCTCAATAATATAAAAAAGTAAGTGACGAGTATCAATAAACAAACTACAAATAGTTTTTGCGATTAATTTTGACGTCACTGCTACTAAATTCCTCGAAACAAATATATATTCATTGTACCTTTAAATTTAAAGTTACATAGGAATAAGGTGAGAAACATATTTCAAATTTCATATGATTTAGAATATTTGTGTACAGAAGTATTTACGCCTTACATTTTTTGTTCAAGTGCTGCAAATTTTTCAAGAAACCATTTTTATCTTTTCTTGCTGTGTTAGGAAAGAGGAGCTTAATACATTTTGAAACGATGCTCCTCATATATACTGATGGCACATTTTTAAATCATGGTGATGTAGCTGGAGTAGGTGGTACATATCGTTTTTCTTATTTTACACACACATTGGAAAAAATACTACAAATTTTTAGTTAATTGATGGAAATTAATCATTTCTCCACACTAGTCATGGCATTGAATTTTTCATGTTGACTCTATCCATAAAAAATCTTAGCCTATATACGGCTAGTGTGGAGAAATGATTAATTTCCATCAATTAACTAAAATAATAAGAGTTAAATGATGAAGCCTGGGACTCAAGTACTTGCGATAGTAAGTCGCCACAAACGGTGTATCTCGGATGCGAGAGCCTCTAGTGGTCTACCGGGGAAATATGCGAATCAAATGGAGAATTTAATGTCAGGACGGCACGTTGGCCATGGTAGCTCAAAGGTTAAGAGCGACTGGACGGAAACCAAGAGATCCGTGGTTCAAATCCCGGCCATGGCACTGAATTTTTCATGTTGACTCTATCCACTACAAATTTTGTTGGAGACTTGACACAGTCAGCACTGCTAGAATCAGAACTGAGATATTTAGTGCCATAACCAGGATTTGAATGATGAATCTTCTCCATTATATATGGCTGGTCTACCACCGAGCTACTATAGCAAAATGCCGGTATGACATTAAATTCTAATATGCATTTACTCCCCAGACCACAAGGAAATCTCAAATTGAAGATTACATAACTCAATGGCAACTTATAATTTGTAAGTACTGGTTTTATTCTAGTTTCTATTTATAAGCGCAATCAGTGATAATCAATTGTTCTAACACATACAAACCATGTGTAGACAAACTTTGAAAGGTAGATTTACAACTGAAAAATTCAGTGCCACAGTTCGGATTTGTATTAGTGATCATCTGCTTTACATACAGCTACACTGCCACTGAGCACCATGGCAGCATTACAACATTAAATTTCCAACTGATTCTCATTTTCCTGGTAGACCACAAGGCAATTTCAAATTCCAGATTACATACCACAATGGTGATTTACAGTTCATAAGTTCCAGGTTCCATTTATAAATGGAAACACAAAATTATTCCTTTTGGATTGCCTAGTACTTTGTGGAACAACGCAATGAATCAACACCAACAGACCTACAGCTTATCAACAGGGAATGGATTCTTAGGTAAATAAATATTTTTTCTGCAAATATGTAAATGACTACAAAAAAGGGGGGGAAATATTTTAAAGAAAAAAAAATATATAAATAAATATTTTCACATAATCTTTCATAAATGCATGAGTCTCAATAATTAATCTTTGTTTTTTGTTGTTATTTATCTGACATAATTTTTGTTTATTCTATCATGAAAATTTATTCATATTATACAATATATTTTTTGCATTGCTTGTACTACATCATAGGTATTGGAGAATGTACACCATATTATGATGTATTTAGGTTAGAACAACAAATTTAATGCTCTGGTTATTCATCTGCCCTCTATATAGTTCATAATGTTTACCAGATCAAGTACTTGCAAATAAGTATGTCAATGATGCTTACAATTTCATTCCTTCTTAGGAATAAGTGTTTGGTGTAATTTATGTATCCTAAAAGTATGCTAAAGGTTAAATCAAGTGTCATTTTGTATTCAGCAATATGTAAACAAATTTAAAATCATTTGGATAGGCTGAGTGAGACTGAAAATTATCTTCCATTGGTTAATCTTAGAAACATATTTACCTGTTGTTTTGCCAACCAAATGGAAAAACAATAAACTCAGATCAGCATTCACAAGTCACTCATCATTTATCTGAAAACAAATATATTGCTGCTATGGTTTGTGTGAATTCATGGCAGTAATTATTGACAGGTGAACTGGCTTCTTTAAATCAAAATGTTCCCAGTATAATTATGTTCAAATTATGAACTTTTGTCTAAATATTTGACATTCAACCTCTTGAAAAATCAATATTAAGAAAGAACTATCGTCTTAAGTGCTATGATATAACTTTGCGAAAGGTAGAGCAGCATGTAAAAGTTAGATTTTGTGGGAGCATTGATTAAATACAAGATGTCTAGAAGTTTCAGAAAAATAAGAAATGTTGCCAATGTATTGAAAGTGAGCAGTGATATTTAGTGGTGCAAAAAGAACTATCTGCAGCAAATAATTGCAAGTATATACAATGAAACCTAGATGTAAGAAAGGCCAAATGGTATAAAATATGGTAATGTTTCTCACAAATAGTTCATCATGCATGATAAAAGTAAGTCAAGTCCTTTCCATGAGTTTTCCAAGAGTGATTCATGCTTAAAGGCTTATTGAGTCATATTTTGTTAAAACTTAAAACTTGACTCATGTCTATTAAAAAACAGGAACATTTTTAGGATCATTGGTTCCATAAACATTTTCGTTTTTAATAATTGATGTGAGTAAAGTGTATAAGTATAACTGTATAAGCTTCTCATCACCAATATACTTGAACAGTGCGTAATCGACATACAAGATTAAAAAATAAAATAAAATTAGAATTAAGAGTCTGCCAATACAATAATACATTACACTCCCTTTATAACAGACAATGGACACTTTAACAATCATCCATAAATTCCTGTATCGTGTAATAGGCATTGCTGGATAGATAAATTTTAAGGACAGACTTATACTTATCCATTTTCCCTGAAGATAGTAATTTTAAATATTTCTGGAAGGACATTGAATGCTCAGACATTCATAACATACTCCAAGTCAATTTAGTACTGGGTTTGCGCAAGTCCATTCTTTGTCTACTATTTATGCTATGTACGAGGGTGGGTCAAAAAGTAATGCCTCCTATTTTTTTCCTTAACTCAGTAAGTTATGTGAAAACTTTGAATTTGGCGCAATTCCTCAAACCTTCTCCAATCCTCTGCAGTAGTAACTTCCTAAGTCAACAGGTGGCAGCACTGCATCCTCTTGCAAAATGGCTGACATCGACATTCGTATTAGACAGCGTTCTGTGATTGAATTTTTAACTGTGGAAGGTGAAACGCCAATTTGCATTCACGAAAGGCTAAAAAAAGGGTATGATGATGCAACAGTGGATTTCAGCTCTGTTAGACGATGAGTTCGTCGCTGTAACGAAGCTGAAGGGCAAACACCATTGGCAGATAAAAAGCGAAGCGGCAGGCCGGTGACTGCAGTGACTCCATGCAACATTCACCGAGTCGATGACATCATTTGTGGTGATCGCCGGGTAACAACAGGTGAATTGTGTCACACTTCCTCCCTCAGTAAAGGCAGTATGATGACGATTATTCAACAACTTGGTTACTCAAAAGTTTGTTCACGTTGGGTACCAAGAGTGTTAACAGCCCAAAACAAAAAAACAAGGAAAACAATAGCCTCCAAACACTTGCAGCGCTTCAATTTGGAGGGGGAAGAGTTTCTGGAAGAAATTGTTACTGGAGACGAAATGTGGATTCATTTTTTTTTAACCTGAATCAAAGAGGCAGTCAATGGAATGGCATCACACATCACCGAAGAAAAAAAATATTCAAAATTCAGCGGTCGGCAGGGAAAGTTATGGCGACAGTGTTTTGCGATACAGAGGATGTGCTTATGATTGAATTTTTGGAGCAGGGATACACAAGAAATTCTGTCCAATACGTCAGAACTCTCAAAAAGCTGAAAGCACGACTTCGCCGAGTTCGCCCAACAAAAACTATGGCGGATGTTCTTCTTTTGCATGACAATGCAAGACCACACACTGCGCCGTTACATCACTGCAGAAATTGAGAAATTGGGATGGCAAGTCTTACCTCACCCCCCATACAGCCCCGACCTGGCACCATCAGACTTCCATCTTTTCAGGCCACTAAAGCAAGCTCATTGTGGGATTCATTTTGAAGATGAGGAGGGTGTGAAAATGTCCATTCGTCAATGGCTTAGGAAGCAAGACTGTTTGTTTTACCACACTGGAATATGTGCCCTAGTTAAAAGGTGGACGAAAACTGTTGAAAAGGATGGAGATTAGATTGAATAGTGACAAATTAATCGTCAATGTTGTAGTTTTCAAGCTATGTAAATTGGATTCAATTTCCTTTCAATTAAAAGAGAAAAGATAGGTATTAGTTTTTGACCCACCCTAGTATATAAATGAATGAATCAACGTTTGTTTCTCTCACAAAAACTCGAGAATGGCTAAACCGATTTGCCTAAATTTGGTTTTGAAATATTTTTATAAGTCCAACTAGAAAAAAAATGACCAGAAGTGATAATGGACCGGGTTATTAACGAAATATAAAAGTACACACGCAAACTTCTACGGAACACATACCACTTTTATTTTAGACAAACAAAAGCATTACAAAGTAGAAAGATCCACTCCTTGCTGAAGTCTTCTAAGCTATTTCACTTACCATATTTTATTAAATTACGTTTATCGTTTTTTATCAAGACTGAAAAGTTTTTATGTAGCATGATGATACACCTTTCGAAGATTGGACAAAAAATTCCATTCTGAACGCACTATAATACTGTAAATATTTGACCACAGACAATTGTAGTCAAATATTGGTGAAGCCTTGGATACCTTCTTTATAATTCGTGTTTGTGAATTCGTGAATGTGAGTTGACACAAACTTAATTGAATTCCTTTGTGATTCTGATGATTCCAATGGATTTAACTTTTGATTTTAAGCGTCTACAATTTCCCGTGTGTTTGGCATCTGCGATGATCATTAATAAATCGTAAGGGCAGTCGTTGGAACTTTACGTAATCAACTTGGAATTTCCCTGTTTCTTATGGACAATTATACGTCTTTTTTTTGGGGGGGGGGGGGGAATTTATTTATTTAACAATGGTGAAGATAGGAAGGACAGTGGTTGAGGATTTATAACAGCCTGCCGGGATCCCGCTAAAAGCACTCCCATTATTAGATATAGATAATGTTGCGGTGCCAGCTGCTATTGAATTTGCTATTTAGGATCTAAAGGAAACTAATAAATCTTTGGTTAAGTTGCCTTAAAGTTTATCATAATTTTAAATCACTGAATTCAAAAATGTAGTTTACACTAAAGCTGATACAGATAATAAGTTCATAATTTTGGATAAATCTTATTGCATTCGCAGAGTAGAATTTTTATTTTAAAGTGTAGTTTTGTAAGAATTAATAATGACATATTATAACTGTGCATTTGAGCTTTAATGCTTAATAAAGTGGAAATTATATCTGATAAAAACATATTTAAAAGTAAGTCCATCATTACCTAGAATGTAAATAAATACATAAATAATAAACAAGTCCATAGGATCCCTTTTGGGCAAAGGCCTCCTACCGCAGGGTTAACTCAATATATTTTGTTCCCACAGGTGAGCTAGTCTCTGTGAGTTAAGTTTCCCTTTGTGTCTATGCCTACTGCACATTATTTTCTGATAATGATGAACTTGTTTCTTTTGCCAAAATCACTTTATTTACAGCATTTCTAGGACAAACTTTGGGTTGTTAAAAAATGTTTAAATTCTATAGAGTTAAATCAAGAATTAATACATAATTTTCTTGCACTCAACAACCTTTGGATGAAGTTTTTTTGGCTTAATGAAGAATTGTTTCAACAAAGTTCTGGCTTAGCAATAGGTAATCGCTTTCACCATTTCTTACTGCTCCTCTCTTGAACTTTTTTGAAATTTGAGTATCGAAAGCATATCTATTGATTTTTAAAGCTTGCTATAGATATATCAATGATACTAAAATTAGGCAAGTGAGTCAACCTTGTATATACTTTTCTCCACTTACAAGTTTTTTATGAAGACTAGTTTCTGGGGACTTCTCCCCTATCGTCAGCTCTGTGGTAGACTGATGATGCATCTGGTGTCTGCATCTGGCTTGGTGTTGTGCTGCCATCTAACATCCTGGTAAGTTTGATGACGTCATCTACCGCGGGAATTTCAAAATTCATCAAGAGGTTAATGAAGATTTTTTCCCATACGGAAAGGTCTATGGGGTGATTAACGTATTTTATTAGAGATGTTTCCAAATTGATGTCATGTCTAGTATTCAAAAAATGAAAAGCCACTGCTGATTTTTCTGTTTCACCATTTTTAATGTTTCTCATATGTTCTTTAGTTCTGATGTTAATATTTCTTTTTGTTTTTCCTATATAAATTTTAGGGCAAGTTTCACATTTGATCTTTGGTATTGATTCAATCAATACCAAAGAAAAACCAGGAATCTATAAGATCAAATGTGAAACTTGCCCTAAAATTTATATAGGAAAAACAAAAAGAAATATTAACATCAGAACTAAAGAACATATGAGAAACATTAAAAATGTTGAAACAGAAAAATCAGCAGTGGCTTTTCATTTTTTGAATACTAGACATGACATCAATTTGGAAACATCTCTAATAAAATACGTTAATCACCCCATAGACCTTTCCGTATGGGAAAAAATCTTCATTAACAAAAATCGTCATAGAGTCATGAATTTTGAAACTCCACCACCGGACATCTTTGACAAATACATCACGCCATCTATTGACAATACGGAGAAAGAAGAAACCACTACAACTTGCACTAGTCGAGTATCAGCTGAGGATAGGAGCAAGAGCTCTTGAAACATGTCCTGTGAATAAACAGTGTGAGTGAAGCAATGTGTCAATATATTCTCGATTCAATTTTGTATTAAAAACCTACTTCACAGTAATAATACTGATAAGATAAAACCATCGGAAAAGTCAGGCATTTACAAGATTAAGTGTAAAGACTGTGAAAAAATTTACATAGGGAGGACAAAAAGAAACATAGGCACTAGAAAGAAAGAACACTTCAGGCACTTAAGATACAAAAATATTGATAAGTCTGCAATAGCAGCTCATTTCTGGTCTGAAAATCATGAAATTGAAGATAGCACAGAATTACTAAAGTACGTACAAAAACATAGTGAACTCGTCATATGGGAGAGGATATACATAGAAAAACATAAAAACCAACTAATGAACTTTGAAATCCCGCTAGAAGAGAATCCCACATTTCAGTTCATCACTAAATCAACAGATGGCAGCAACAACCCCAGAATTACCCACACCGCTGGATCTAGCGTCAGTCCCATAAGAGCCGTAGATGCAAACGATGATTTGCGAAATATGTCATCAAAATAGGTACGAAAGTGAAGCAGATGTGTAAAAAATACGACTCATCTAAAATTTAATAATTTTTAGCTTCACTGTGGTGTTCCAATACAGTTAAATCTCGAAATAATACCAATAGTAAAATTATACCAAAAATGGTATATAAGTTTGGCGCCTTTCAAGGATGCAACCGTACGATATTCAAGAAACTCCCATCTCAAACTATGGTTTAAATGGAAAAAAAATTGCAAAATATGCTGTTAATATGACTAGCAATTTTTAAAAAATAACACATGTATGAAATATTTTCATGACAAATAAGGTATATATTAATATAATTTTGAGTCGAACTAATACTCAATGCTCCATTTATTGCTAGTATTTACCTAGAACGCGTTTCATTAGAATCTTCCTAACATCATCAGCTGTTGTCGACTAATGGATGTTGGTTTGGTGAACTCATTGGAGGTAACAGGTGCATCTCAGTCGGTATCTTGATGAACTTGAAGTTTGGGTTTTCATCAAAGGCGGTGTCGAAATTAAACAATTTTCTTTCATATTTCTTTATGGAGACTTTTTCCCACGTGGTTAATGCAGCTGGACCTTGGACACTTTTTAATAAGTGGATTTTTCATTTTATGTCATGATTCTCCTTCCAAAAATGGTACGCTACCGCCAATTTATCTAGTTTTTTGTTCCTGATGTTTCTAAAATGCTCTTTAACCTTAATGTTCAAGTTCCTTTTTGTTTTTCCAATGTAAAAGTTGTCACAGCCTTTGCAATTTATCCGGTACACCCTGATTTTTTTGTCTGTGGATATCTCGTTTGTATTATGTGATTTCAAAAGGTGTTGTACACTAAATTTGTTCTGTGGGGCCAAAGTAATATTGTGCTCTTTGAAGACTTTTTGGAAAAGGGATGATATGTAAATTTTCTGTATGAAGTTTCATTGCTGATTGGGGAAAGAGTAGTTACTTGTTTGTATCTTTGTTGTCTTTTGAATTTACCAATTTTCTTTTTAACCAATTCAGCACTGAATCCATTGTATTCTACAATGTGAATGATATTATTGTACTCTTTGATATATTTCATCTTGTTTAAAAGTACATTAACCAGCCTGTAAGTTAAACTGTGGATAACAGCATGCTTGTATTGTCTTGGGTTATATGCATCTGCTTTTATGAAATTTTCTGTGTGTGTTTCCCTCCTATGTATGCCAAATTCAAGTTTATTATGTTTTCTGGTAAGTTGTAAATTATAAAGAAATATGAAAGAAAATTGTTTAATTTCGACACTATCTTTGATGAAAACCCAAACTTCAAGTCCATCAAGATACTGACAGAGATGCACTTGTCGCCTCCAATGCGTTCACCAAACCAATGTCCGTTAGTCGATAACAGCTGATGATGTTAGGAAGATCCTAACAAAACGCATTCTAGGTAAATATTAGCAATAAATGGAGCATTGAGTATTAGTTTGACTCAAAATTTTATTAATTTTGTGCTTCATTGTATCATAGTCCTTACACATTGGAAGGTATATATTTTTAAAAATGTTTGGAAATAGGCTTTGGAGTCATCTTCATTCTTGATGAAATCAGTCTACTAATATAATTAGAATTTGAATTGCGCCCTGTTTATTTTAAATTTTAATTGCGTTGATTGAAATTAATGGTATTTCTTTTGTATAACCGGTAAATCATAAAGGATAGACAAAATCTTATTGCACAACAAATGTAAATCTTATTAAAGCATACAGCTTGTCATATTTTTTGTGGAGACAACTATTCTCAAGATATTCCTTATTATTTTTTTGAATTGTAAAATATTTATGCTTTCCTCAAAGGGCATTACAGTGGCCAGCTCTTAAAAGAGTTCATTATATGTTTTACTTTATTGCCTATGAGGAAATATGTAATGAAGCCATCTCCATAATATTTGTGTATCTTAACATGGGGTAGCTAGAAGAATAAGCGTTTTAAGAGTAGTAGTTTGTACAGAGTACAGCAGGGTATTTGATTTCTAAATATGGTAAGGTAAGGTGTTAAATAGAGAATGTTAATAAATGTTTAGCTAGTATTCATGTAAGTAGTTTGAAATCGATCAAATTTTAAGAGTAGCTGTAGGGAAGTCTGCTAAAGATGTTAAATTTTTGTAATTGTTCCCTAAAATATTTACTAAATATTAGAATGTGAGTCACAAAACCTGGGATTTCCACCTGTAATGTCAAATTTTGTAATAGGTAAATAAGTATGTAAACATCTTATGGATCATCCGAGGATACCACACCATCTCCACTCCAGCAGCGCTCATTATTTCTAATATTGAACCCATCTTCCTTACTGGTGGCTATAAGGCAAATATCAACAACATTAGAAATGGCCGAGCTTTGCCACAACATATTTCACACCTGCAACTTGAACAACCAGTTAAATAAGCTTCTCATCCAGCCACTGGTGTCTCTAGTCTTCTTGAAGATTGTGCAGCAGAATATCACCAGTACTCCATTTACACAGATGGCTCTCGGATAGCTGAAGGGCTCAGTAAAAATGCTAAAGTAGGATGTGCGTTTGTAGTATTCTCTCGCTCCATAGAATGCCATTCTTCCATGTTCAGACTTGCCAAGGAGTGTTCGGTCTTTCAAGCTGAATTATTAGCAATTCATGAAGCAGTGAAATGGTGCAACAACTTACAATGTACCGCTTGCCTTTACAGTGACTCACAAGCAGCAATTGCAGCTTTGAAAGATACCAAAAACATCAGTCCTATTGCAGCTGAAATAAGAAGTCAATTAAGTGGTTCTCATCTGTGTATTTCATGGGTCAGAGGGCACGTGGGGATTGCCGGAAATGAACGTACAGATGAGCTTGCAAAGAGAGCTGCGACTTCAAATCTTCCAGAGACTTAACACTCTATGCCCTATTTCTTATGTGAGGCAAACATTGAAGAAGATTATCATCGACTGGAATGAATACTGGTTAAAAAGTGATTGTGGTGCTTTGACTAAGGATTTATATTTCTCAACAGTTTCTGACAGACATAAATGTAAATTTGTTAATCCTATGTTCTCACTCAATTCTTAACTGGACATGGCAAATTTTCAGCTTACTTATTTTGATTCAAAATCAAATCCACATCTGATTGTATTTGTGGAAATCATCTTCAAGATGTCCCTCACATTTTATTTGATTGCCCGTTTTTCTGTTTTGAAAGATACAAACTTGAATTATTGCTTCAATCCTTAGGTTACACTTTCTCTAAACCACTTACACATATTTTGATGAATTACAAAACTTATCAATATTTCATGGCTTTCTTAAACAAAATATTTCTTAAGTTAAAGGACTCATCTTGATGTTTACTGTTTGTCAGCTTGATATGGAATTTTGTTAAGTTTTTGTAAATTGTATTATATTTATAAATTTGTGAACTATATTCCTAATATACCTTTGGGTAAAATAAGAATCAAACAATTGGATAATAAATAAATAAGTATGTAAACAAGTTCTGATTTCAATAGTGTGGCAGTCGGCAACCATGGTAATATAATGATGCACACAGTTACATCTTTCACACTGAGAAAAATATTAGGGTTTTTGTCTCATGCATGCTATTCCTCTATAGGTGCTTATGTGCTGTTTCTCAGCTAAGAAACTCTGCTTCATATTCTTGTTAAGTAAAGCGGTAACTGCTTTATAAAATAATAGTACTTTTCCCTTACACTGCAGCCACTGCATGAAAGAAAGCATATCAATGGATACACCTCAGGTTCTCATTGTCCACTCACAATGTATCATGCTCATTAATTATTAAATTATAGATGAGTCATATTATTTTCATTTATTTTCATTGTTTTTTTTTGTTGTGATTTTAAGGTCCAAAAAAAGGTAAAGTACAGTCCTCTTCAGTTTACTCTAAGCATAAAAAACTCTTTAGACCTGGTAGAAAAAATTCAAAATCTTAAACTAAACCCTCAAGACACTTTAGTATCCTTTGATGTCTGCTCCCTCTTCCCTAGCATTCCATTAGACAAACGTTTGATTCAACTTAAGAAATGGCTAACTTCTATTAACCTAGATGCCAATACAATAGAAGAATATTTGGCAAGGACTGAAATATGTATACACTAAAATTATTTTGTTTTTGATGAAAAGTATTACAAGCAAATTTCAGGACTGGCTATGGGAAGCCCGCTATCACTATTTTTGGCCAATTTATACATGAACTTTTCCAAAACACATATAACTAAAGCCTTCCCTCATAGTTTTAAAACATGGTACAGATACTTAGATGACATCTTTGCAATAGTGCACTACAAACAAATAGATGATGCTTTGAAACTACTCAACCTTCAAGAACCCAGCATACAAGTCACAGTAGAAACTGAAGGACTGTACTCTACCTTTTTTGGACTTTAAAATCACAAAAGGCAATGAAAAACTAGAATTTGGTATTCATAGAAAAGCAACACACACAGATAATTACATCAAAGCAAATAGTTTCAACCCAATTCCACACAAACTTGCCACCATCAACAGTCTCACACACAGATTAGTAAATCTACCCCTCAGTCAGCAAGAATATCAAAAAGAATACCATCAAATCTTAAAAACTGCAATTAAAAATGGATATGGAAAAAGCCTTGTAGATAAAACAATAAAATCATTCAAACTTCAAAAGAGATTGAAACAGATCACAACTCTTTCACCAATAAAACAGGAAATTAGATTTGCTAAATTTACTTACCACCTCTGGGTCACAAAAAAGTTCTAAAAAACATTCAAGAAATACAATATAACATTGGCACCAAAAACCAATTACAACATTAAAAACCTACTTAACAGTAATAATATCTACTGATAAGATAAAACCAGAGGAAAAGTCAGGCATTTACAAGATTAAGTGTAAAGACTGAAAAAATTTACATAGGGAGGACAAAAAGAAACATAGGCACTAGAAAGAAAGAACACTTCAGGCACTTAAGATACAAAAATATTGATAAGTCTGTAATAGGAGTTCATTTCTGGTCTGAAAATCATGAAATTGAAGATAACACCATTTTTAAGTTCATCGCAGAAACAATAGATGGCAGCAGCAACTCCAGAAATACCCACACCACTGGATCAAGCTTTAGTCGCATAAGAGCCGACGATGGGAACGATGGTTCGCGAAACATGTTCTCAAATTAGGTACGTAAGTGAAGCTGATGTGTAATAAATATGACTTATCTATAATTTAATAATTATTTCGCTTCACTGTGATGTTCCAATAGTTACATTTCTATATGCTCATTAATGTTTAGCAAACTCAGGTGAGCAGGTGTTTTACTGAAGTTATTGTCTAGTTTCTTTTATTTCTGTTCCATGCTTATAAATTGACAATTTTTGAACAGGCTGATTAATAAAAGTGAAAGTTGAGCTAAAAACATGTAACAAAAATAATTCAATCAACTATAACAATACCTATTGACTAATCTTCACATATCAAGAGATGCTTAATCACTAGCTATTATTATCGTTTTTTGTGTGCTAATCAAGTTATGAGTATTATCAAGTTTGTTTTGTTCCTGTGCATATATATTAATGAGTTTTAAGCAATACTTAATTTTGGGAGACACTGAACACCACATACAAAACATTCATCAAGCCAATATTTCTTTTAATGCAGAGGTAATAATTACAGCAAACAGTTCTAACATAAATCACCTAGATGTATGCCAAAATCAGGCCCTGCGACTAGTAACTGGCGCAGCAAAATCTACTCCAATCACGGCAATGCAAGCCTTAACTCGGAACTATCCAATATATCTAACTTTAGAGGAAGATGCACTAATACAACATGAAAAAATGTTGCGGTTAAAAACAACAAAATGGGAGAAAAGATTACCACAATCAATCAAGATGAAAACACAAACAAGTTTCCTACACAGAGTTATGGAATTAAAAACAGATCTGAATCTTCCTAATTCTAAAGAAAACATTTTAATCAAAGAAAACCCACTGACTTTTGAACCAATTAATATTCAATTAGATTTATAACAAATAGTAACAAAATCAGAAACTTCCAAACCTGTACTAAAAGCACTAACATTAGAAACTGTGAACAATAGATACCCACCTGAAGAATGGTTACATATCTACACAGCTGGATCTAACTTGGACAACAACTCAGGAGCAGGAATTAAGTGTGCACTGTTCTCATTCTATCAACCAGCAGGATACCACACAACAAATTTTGATGCAGAAGTAACGGCTATTCATATTTCACTCCAATACCTTCTATACAGAATATATAAATTCAAAAATGCTGTCATACTTTCTGATTCTAAAGCAGCATTATGTGCAATAAGTTCATATAAAATGAGATAAATCCAAATTAAAGAATGTCACAAAATGATCCAACAACTTCAAAAACTACGGAAAAGAATTATACCACAGTGGATACCTGCACATTGTGGAATTGCTGGAAATGAATCAGCTTGCCAAAAAAGGTGCAAATTTAATTCAGAACAAAAGTAAAAACTTACCCTTTACATCCATAAACATATTAATTAAAACAAATATAAAAAACCAACAAAACCAATAAATATCTAACAAAGCCGAAGATAAAAAAAAAGTGGATTAAAAATCCAGAAATTATTCCAAAAATCCCACGTAAAGCTGCAGTAGCAAATTTTAGATTACTTACGGAACATGATTATTTGGCCAAACACTTACGCAGAATAGGAATTTATACAAGTCCAAATTGTTCTCTGTGCAACAAAGAAGAGGAAATGACTGAAGAACATCTTTTAATCTGTGAAGCCCTACCTGCCGGACCCACTACACAGAAATATTGGAGAGCAAGAGAGCTAATGGCTTCATTGCCAAAGCCTAGCATTTGAAAACAACAACAGCAACGACGACGACGACGACGGCAACAGCAACAACATTAATTTGTAAGTGTTACTGGAGATCACATAAGTACATACAATAGGGCACGGATTTGTATGTAAATAAATGTTTTTATTTAATATGTACCTTACATATCTATAACAAAATTAATATCCTAATCAAGGTCCAAGAAGTGTATTTGCAAATTTTTATTTCACATAAAAATACATATTTAAAAACAAACAAACATGAATAAATAAATATATTTTCATTTTTCTTACAAATATTTTAATAACGTTTACTTATTGTTAAATAAGCACATTCCATAATTTTTCTACAAGTACATATACTTTAGCCCTTTTCTCAGTATATTTACAACATAAAAACTTGATCTCATAACTTAAGAGTTGTAAGAATTCATTAGTCATGTCACTTGATATTTGCTGATTCATTTGCATGTGTGATCTGGAGAAATACAGGATTGTACATCAAAATTGCCTCATACATGTTTGTTTAAACTGGGTAAGCAGTGTCATTATTGTTTATACCTTGTCAGAACTATTTCACATACTATAAAAGTAGTAGGGTGTTAATTAGCAGTGTCAATTAAAAATACCAAAAGTGAAACTTTAATGTACATGAACATTTGAAACAGTATATACAATAATTTAAAAAAAGTTTTACCACTAATTTGAAAATACTATTTTGCCAGTCTCATGCATAATCTGCTAGTGCAGATCAATGTTCTCAGATAGTGCATTTGCAGTAATTAAGCACATAGCAATTGTAACATGTGTTTTGTCAAGGCAATTTATTAAAGAAAAATCAACACTGTCCTCTTCTTCTGGCATACTAAAACATTCAGAATTTTATTCAGATTTATGTAAAACATTTATTTCAGCTGACATTCCACTTTACAAGGTGAACAATCTTGTGCTTAAAAATATCTTGCTAAATATACAGATTTAAATCCTTCTGAAGAACCAACACTATGGGAAGATTATCTTCTGAATTTCTGTTAGAAAATATTGTCACATAAGGTCCCCTTATGTAAAGAAAAAGTCTGGGTTGCCAATGACGAAACTATCAATATCTTATAGAAAACTGGAAAATAGTCATAGTTGTATTAAGCAATGTATTCTGCTAGCCTGTAAACAAATGCCAGCTGCAAATCATGTAACAATAGATAGTGTTTAATGAAGCTTTTGGAAACCTTGTGGCCAAATGGTGTAAAATATGAAGTGTATTGCTTCTGCTTAGGGATTCCACAACAGATATAAAGAAAGCTCCCCAAGATCTAAGTGCAGGTTGTATTGTTCATGCTCTGCATAGATAGTGTGAAATAACCCAAAACCTCTATTCTTATGTAGACCCTTAAGAAAAGGGTCCCGAGTTCGGTTCCCGGCTCTTAGGGTTGGCGATTTTAAGTAAGCCCTATCCACACCTTCACCTCTGTCTAGCACATGTGAAGTATTCCCTATGCTCAACATGGTTCAGATTCAATACATTCAGGTCATGGTATTAAGTAACCGCTGGTGGCCAGAGTTATCAGATACATCATCAGTGAACCTAGTGAACAAGGATTAAGGCAGGGTATGAAGCTATTGGAGTGAGGCAGTATGTACCCAATCCATTGAGGTGTTATAAATGCTAGCGCTTTGACCTCACTACTGATTCTTGTATGGAGTTGCTACTTTCGTTGACTGTGAGGAAGTCAAGCATGATGATGCATATACTTCACCTGCAACATATGTTAATCTTCAAACTCCAGAGAATGTCCCGTATTATTGAGGAAAAGGCGATCCAAGAGATCCGGCTAAGAGAGAAGGTGTCCTTCTTGGAAGCGTGGAAGCTCTTGCGTGTTCGTCAGATTTCTGTCCCTAGGACCATTGCTTATAGTATAGTTGCGGCTAAGCCGGTACCTAGACGTGAAATCGCAACACAAACCAGCAACATAAACGGGACAGTAATATCCAAAAGAACAATTACACCAAGATAACAGCCAAAGTAACAGAAACCAGCACGAACAATGAGCGGGCCTACCAAGTCCAGTTCAATGAAGAACGTTCCAGCCATGTCACCACAGAAAGCATCTACCTACAGAGCATGTGAACCAGTAATATATTGTCGCGAACCCATTGTTGCGGCGGGCTCGGCCGGCGAGCGCAAAGAGACAGATAGTGCAGCGCGGAGATAAAAGCTTACCGAAACACATAGAGAAAGAGACAGATAGCTGACTGGAAGGTTCGCTTTCTTGCTTCTTACAGAACATTCGATTAATTTCTAGGACAATAAGTAGAGGTATAAAAAGGAAGCCGCAACTCACCAGGGGGAACAGTCGTAATTGAAAACGATTCGTGTGCGTACAGCTGTGCTTTGAAAGTGGACTCTTTTGTCTGTGACAACCTTGACGGTTGTATTTGTGTATGCTACGTCATTCTGTTTCTGCTGCCAAGGGTGTACAAACTGTATTTCGACGGAAATAAAGATCATTTTGGAATTTCTGCAACTGAACTTTTAATTCTACGAACCTACAAAGTGGGCCAGAAGTGGAACATAGGACATTGGATGCTGCATTGCAAAAGTTCTAGAGGAGCTGAAAGAAATAGACAGCGAATGGCACCCTCGCTGCGAAGATGGAGGCGGCAAATAACAGCCTAGCCGCGGAAATTAAAGCAGCTAACGATAGCCTGGCCACGGAAATGAAGACAGAATTATACGAAATGAAGGTTCTGAACGAAGCCCTCACCACAAAATTCGAGGAGCAGTTGGCCGGCGTGAAAGAGAACGTCAGGGAGTTGGATGAGCGCGTCGAAGACCTGGCGTGCCGCGTTAATGACCTAGAGGGAAAGGCCGACAGCAACACCAAGTCCCTGAACGCCATGGTAGAGGACATCGTCAACAGGAGGTTGAAGTACCTGGAGGCCGACGCACCGGGTCGCGACACAACATCTGCGCGCGTCCAACCTCCGAAATACGACGGAGCAACAACGTTCGAGGTCTTTCGCCGCCAATTCGACACAGTGGCCAAGCACAAGTAATCACCATTGGAAGGGGCCGCACAGCTAACAACCAGTCTACAGGGATGGGCCGCAGAGGTCCTGAACATGGTTCAGACAGCGGTGGCGCCCAAGGACATCTGGGAGGCCCTGGAAAACCGCTTCGGTAACCACCGCTTGGCCGCAGCCTACCGCAGCCAACTGAAGTCAAGGTCGCAGCAGCCAGGGAAGACGCTGCAGGAGTTTGCCCTGGCAATTCAGTAGCTGGCCAGCAAAGACTTAGTCGACCTTCCACCAGAGTTCGTATTCTGGGAAGCCGCCTACACCTTCCTTGACGTAGTACAAGACGTCGAGATACGTCAGCCCCTAAATGCTCGGTGACTACAAAACCATCCACGAGGTGCTAACGGCATCATTGAGGATGGAGGCGGCCAAGAGAACGGCTATCCCGACGTCGATAACAAGGAGTAACTGCTACACTGGAGAGCGAAGGTCAGCCGAGAGACGCAGGCGAAGACCTAGTGGCGTGTGTGGGGGGTGTGGCCAACCGGGACACCTGGAGAGAGACTGCCCACACCAGAGAGAGCAGCCGGAAGAATGAGTAAGGCCCGGCGTGGCGAGGGGTACGTCTGGGCCATCACCACCATCCCCTCGAGTGACACTGCGCGCCGTCAGCCGACGCATGGATGACAGCCTCATCTCGCACGGTTGGGTGAGAGGAAAGCCTTGCCGCGTGCTTTGTGGACACCGGGGCAGCCGTGACCATTATGAGACCTGAAGTGGCCAAGGGTTTGCCGTCGAGAAAACCCAGCCGACCATGCCAGCTAGTGATGGCATTGGGCGACACCTTGCCTGTGGAGAAGGCCCTGCTGAAATTGACCTTCGGACGGAGTGCTGCGCGTCAGTAGTGTTCTTTACGAAGGTGGCTGAGGAGGTGATATTGGGACTGGATTCCCTCAGGAGCCACGAGACGACGGTCGACGTCGGCAGGAAGGTCATGCGGCTCAATGGAGAAGTGATGCTCCGGAACCCTGAAGGGACGTGATTATCCCCGCGAGAAGCGAGGTGCTGGTGACGGCGCGACTGGAAGACCAGTGGACCAAGAACATAATGCTGCAAAGACGTATGTGCACTGGCTCTGTGTAGCCAGGACATTGTTGCCGTGCTGAGAGGTGCCGGTGAGGCTACTCAACCTGACACACACCGATCACGACGTACAGGCCGTGACGGAGTTGGGGACGTGAGAGTAGTTAGCGTAACAAGACCCAGGAGCCGGTGCCGACGCAACACCTGGGGCCCCTGGTGGAAGGCTTACTGGAGAGGGCGGCCGACCACCTGACCGCAGCACAGCTGGGAAAGATTCTACAATTGCTGAGACGATATCAGCGCGTCTTCAGCCAAGGTAACAGTGAACTATGGCCACACACACACACCGGGTGTTCCACCGTATCGACAGTGGAGATGTTTGGCCTATTCGCCAACCACGTAGACCCGTTCCGCTGGCGAAGCAGAGGGCGGTAAGGGACATGCTGGAGGACATGACATTCAGGGGAATGGCTGAAGAGTCTGACAGCCCTCAACTGTGAATATACGGTGAGCTCAAACAACAAAACCTAGAAAACCAATTACTGATATAGCTCAAATTATTCCATAATTTCCAAAGATTTCCTTTTTACCACTTTCATGTGAAATAACATGTGAAATTATACCAAATCCTGGTAAAATTAAAATGTAAACTTCAGTTCTCCTGTAGTCTTGGTGAAAAAGAAGAACGGCGAACTACGCTTCTGCGTGGACTACAGGAAGCTGAACGCTGTTACTAGGAAGACCTGCTTCTCCTTACCCCGGATTGACGACACGCTGGACACGCTTGCTGGTGCGCAGTAGTTCTCGACCCCGGATCTGAAATCGGGTCATTGGCAGGTAGCTCTAGGCCCAAGAAACGATCAGAAAACAGCATTCTCGAGGTCAAGGGCTTTGGCAATTCACAGTTATGCTCTTTGGCCTCTGCAACGCACTAGCTACCTTCCAACGCCTTAAGGAGTCCGTGATGAGAGGACTGACTTATGGCGCCTGCCTGCAATACCTGGACGACATCATCATCGTCGGCAAGACCTTCGAAGGCCATCTCGACAACCTGAGCAAGATGCTACAGAGACTGTAGGCAACCAACTTTAAGGTGAACGCGAAGAAGTGGCAGCTCTTGCGCAAGGAAGTCGACTACTAGTGCCACATAATGTCACCAACCGGAGTAGCCACAGAACCGGAGAAGACACAGGCTGTGAGAGATTGGCCTCTGCCGAAGGATAAAAGGGAATTGTGTAGTTTCTTGGGGCTGTGCAGTTATTACCGCCGTTTCACGAAGGGGTTCTCCAACATCGCCAAGCCCCTCACCCTCTTGACAGAAGAACGCCGGCCATATGTGTGGGCGGAGGGCGCCCAAGGCGCTTTGCAGCAGCTGAAAAAGACACTTTGCAGTGCTCCTATATTAGAATTTCCACAACAAGGTGGCGCTTTCATTGTGGACACCGACGCCAGCGACCATTGCATTGGAGGCGTCCTATCCCAAGTCCAGGACGGCCACGAGCGAGTGATAGCCTACTACAGCAAGACGCTGTCCAAGGCAGAGAAGAACTACTGCGTCACCCGGCGAGAGCTCCTGGCGTTAGTGAAGACCTTGGAGCACTTCCACAAGTACTTGTATGGTCAGCCATTCACCTGAGGACTGACCACTCCGCCCTAACCTGGCTACTGAGCTTTATAAACCTGGAAGGCAGAGAGCCTGTTGGGTCCAGAGGTTGCAAGTGCTCTGAACATCGTAGAGCGAAGAGCCATGGCAACGCTGATGCCATGCCCAGAAGAACCTGCCCAGAAGAATGCGGCCAATGCTTAAGAGTGGAAGAGAGGGGGCATGCCGCACCTGTCAGAGTAGTCACTGCAGTGCCTGCGGACGGTTGGTGTAGTGCAGGCCTGAGGAGGGAGCAGCTGGCGGACGCCGACTTAGGACCGCTGTTGAGATAAGTGGAGGCAGGAACAAGACTGACTTGAGGGACATCGCATCCAGAAGCGCTGCGTACAAGTCGCACTGGGCCCAATGGGACTCATTGAAGACAAGAGAGGGCCTGCTGTTGAAGGTATGGAAATCACCTGATTGGGAAGATGCAGAGAGAACAGTTGGTACTTCCCCGCAATAAGTCCCGGAAGTCTTGGAGGAAGGTCACGCCGGTACTTCAGGACACCTGGGAGCTAACCGAACGATTGACAAACTCCGACAGCGCTACCACTGGCTGAGGCTCCAAGCAGACACTGAGAGGTGGTGTGGTCAATGTCACGTGTGCGTGGCGAGTCTCGGCCCCCAGACTAGGAGCCGGGGTCACATGCAGCAGTACAACGTCGGAGTGCCTTTCGAACGCATCGCTGTTGACATAAGTGAACCATTCCCAGTATGCGACTGAGGCAATAAGTACCTGATAGTGGCCGTGGACTATTTCACCAAGTGGCCGAAGGTGTATGCCATCCCGAACCAGGAGGCGAAGACAATCACCGACTGCCTCGTGAAGCAACTGTTATGGCGTTTTGGGGTGCCGTTGGAGCTCCACAGCGACCAGGGCACCAATTTTGTGTCTAACCTGATGAAGGAGGCACTGGAACGACTTGGGGCGAAGAAGATACACACAACAGCTCTACACTCGTAGTCGGACGGCATGGTTGAAAGGTACATTAAGACCCTAGAAGAACATCTGAGGTAGGTCGTGGCCTGCCATCAGCGAGACTGGGACATCAAGGTGCCACTGTTCCTGCTGGCCTACCGCTCGTCAATACACGACACCAATAGGATGACGCCAGCCAGCTTAATGTTCGGCCGAGAGTTTCGCCTACCTTGTGACCTGGCTTTTGGGAGTCCCCCGGAAGCGAAACAGCCAGCAACCACGTATGTGGAGACCCTGTTGGAGCATCTCCACGACATGCATGAGATGGCTCGTCAGAACGTCCAGATGGCGAATGACCGCATGAAGATCCGATACGACAGGCAAGCCTATAGCCAGGTGACCTGGTCTTGTTGTACCGCCCTACCAGGACCAAGGGACGCTGTCCGAAACTTCAACATCCATAGCAAGGACCGTACCGAGTGGTAAAGATGTGGTAACGACGTGGTCTACCTCACCCAGAAGGTGCCCCGAGGAAAGATGTTGGTGGTACATCTGTGATCGTCTGTCCCGCTGTTCTGAACGACCAGCCTTGAGGAGAGAGCAGTGTCGCAAGCCCATTGTTGCGGCGGGCTCGGCCGGCGAGCGCAAAGAGACAGGTAGTACAATGCGAAGATAAAAGCTTGCCGAAACAGATAAAGAAAGAGACAGATAGCTGACTGGAACGTTCGATTAATTCCTAGAGCAATGAGTAGAGGTATAAAAAGGAAGCCGCAGCTCGCCACTGGGAACAGCCGTAATTGAAATTGATTCGTGTACGTACAGCTGTGTTTTGAAAGTGGACTCTTTTGTTTGTGGTCGACGACCTTTGTGTATGTTACGTTATTCTGTTTCTGCTGCCAAGGGTGTACAAACTGTTTCTACGGAGATAAAGAGCATTTTGGAATTTCTGCAACTGGACTTTAATTCTACGAACCCACAAAGTCACAATATAATTGCATCGCTCAGAAAGTTCAAGGACTCTTATGAAGGAACCGACTTCCTTTGGCAGAATAAGAAGGCTAGTACCAAGCAAAACCAGTGTAAAAGTCAACGACTATCTCCCCCGAGGACATCTTCTGAGAAATCATCTGGAGAGGACTCAGATTGGCGGCTCTCGTCTTTGCCGATCGGAGTTTCTGATCGGTTCGAGAGACTCAAATCTAAATGATCAGTAGTAAAGCGGTCCTGCTCCATTGATGATTTGGAATGGGAAGATTCTGTCCTTACTGCCAAAACGATAGTGAGGATAATCGTGCTGAAAATGCTAGCCCAGCCCTTAAGAAAAGGAACAAATTGATTCGACCACCGCTGTGCAGGTAGTTTATTTTGTTTTGGTAAGTTAATATTGAAAATGGTCTTTTTCTTGTCATTTGATGCTTTGTTGTTATTTATAGCTTTTTAATGGGGTTTTCCCCCCATTTGGGCTTATTTATTTTATTGCCATTTTGTTTTGATCTTTTAATTTTGAATAATTTATCTCTGGCTATTGCTATGATTTAGTTTTGAAAGGGCGCTGATGACCGTGCAGTTGAGCGCCCTTATAGCATCGTCATCGTCATCGTCATCATCATCATCATCATCATCATCATCGGTGAACATAGTTAATTTGTCTTTTAATCTATAAAATCACGTGTCATTTATAAAAGTTAGGAATAAAATAGGACCTAATACAAAACCTTGTGGAACACCATGATGAATGATTTAGATGCTCCGGAGGTATCTGCAGTCCTCCGAGAGAGTTATAAAAGACTACACAAATAATTTTTACAACATACTAATCTTTCTTTGCGACTGATACCAACGAAGCATACACCATATCGAGACAATAGAAGATTGAAAAGAAAACGACACATAGACCTAATATAGTAAACTTAAAGACTATTGGAATTACCGGTGGGTAACGCCTCATGTTATTTAATATGATATGGGTAATTCGGCAATACTATGTTGTAGAAGCTTTGCACAGAAAAGTTTTCATTAATAAAAAAATCGTGTTTACGTTTTGTGTTAGGATACGCCCTCTGGCAGCGTGCTCACAATATAGCTCGGACAAGGATATTGAACCTTGGTAGAAGAAATAAAAAATAATAAAAAAGAAAGAAAGACGCACGTCAAGTTTGAGTTTTTGTGTTTCACAGTAAAGTAGTTAAAAGTGATTAAAATTCGAAGGAGGAGTAAAAGAAGCGGCAGCGGCGGCTGTGCAGTGATGAGGTTAGAAGATGTTGCGTCTAGATAAAAGTGGTCCAAATTAAAAGCGAAATGCCTGGCTCTTTCCCCCTCCCCTCCTGTATCAACGGAAGCTATAATTTACACAACTGCTCATACGCAGTTCTCAACATAGAGCAGTTCCTTCTCTATATTACTTTCTCTACTCACTCTTCCGACAAACTACCTTCAAGTTATCTCCCCTCCATTTTTCCTTTAACATCTAAAGTAATATTGGCTGCTTTTTTTCTGGGAGGGGGGCGGTTGCTAATCGGTAATGATGTTCACTTGTGTATTATTCATGCAACTTTGAGTTTGTTTAAATTGGCCTTTCTTTATTAACAAGGAATTCACACACACACACACACACACACACACACACACACACACACACACACACACACACACACACACACACACACACACACACACACACACACACACACATCCCTGATTAATTATTTATTAAAAGCAAATAATTCAACTAGATTTTTTGGACCTCCCCGGAAACTGGCTTCCGAATACGTGCCTTTCTGTACTTAAAGAAGATATGGAAATACTTAATCATCTATTCTGTTGTTCAGTTTCATTAACATACGAAATATTGCAAATGTAAGAGGGTAGATGGCTTCACTGTTAACTTCCAAATATTGGTGTCTATCCAAACAATCAGTCACATTCTGAAGTATTTGAAAACTGATCCAGTAACAATTGATTTGGGACAAATTCTGTGTTATAAGACCTACCTTTTTGCGTAGTAGTAGTAGTTGTTAGACTATATTTTAGGGTTTACCAGTCGCAGTTCCAAAATTCATTGAGAATGAAGATGGCCTCACACTATTTCCAGAGATTTCAAGAGTTCACGCAAAGACTTTAAATATAGATACATTTAAAGGTAGCCTAGAGAAAAATTAGAAAAAAAAATTAACAAAGATATTGCCTTTAGGAATAGTAAAGATTAGAGGCATTTTCTTTAAAATCCTCATGTCGCACCTTTGGGCAGGCCAGAATTAAATGCTAAATTTGGCGTTTATCCGGCATTTCGATATTTAATTCTTCTGTACACGATGTAAACCATTTTTTAATGTCTCGCACAGTTACTCTACCCATCCTTCTGCTGACTATTCCTACATTAACTCATTTTACTATGCTGAAATGGTTACACTACACATGTGAAAGTTGGCTTGGATTGAATGTCGGCACTGCGACCAGACTTGATCTATTGTACCTGTGCCCCCAAGTGGGGCATCCCCGGTAGGAAGGATGAGGCGAGAGGAGACAGTGGGTGCCCGACCCAAGGAGTCACGACGGTGTAGAGGTCAGGTGATCTACTATTTACCACTTGGAAACTCCTCCGGCAGGACAGAACACCGGCATCTCCCCCGCCGTGGTCCGAAAACTGTCCACCAGATATTCCCGAGGACCGGACACGTTTCTCCCGAAGGAGAAAATGTTTATCAGGAGCATATCATCCTGCCATGCAGTGCCGAGACACCCGTCAACACTTCTACCCCGAAAGAGACGACCAGATGAGAGATGATGTGAAATGATAATGGAGATAAATAGGAGGAACAAGAAACTCGTGAAATGTAAATAACCTACCCAGCATTCGCCTGTCGACCCAGGGAAACTGTTGACAAAAACACATGGGTTAGGTAGACCAGCCACAAGAATCAAACCAGGACCTCCAGAATGCGGGCTGCACACGAAACCGCCTGAGCCGCCTGCTCGGTCATTTCATTTTTATACAAGAGTAATAAATAACGAGTACCTATCTCGGAGATTGCTAATATCATAACGACATCTACGATTTTTGACATAACCGCTGTATTTTTCTTATGGTTTACCAATAAAATGCATCAAACAGTTAAAATTGTCTTTTTTCTTTCCAGAAAGAGCTAATTTGAAATTGGGAGTCAGAACAAGCTTATGACATCAGAAAATGTTTTGTTATCTCTTAATTTGAAGATGTTTATATTTATGGATCACTTCCCTTTGGATTGTTACTTATTCAAATATTCAGTAGAGCGTTTCTGAAGTTTTTTTTTGGGGGGGGGGGGGTTTCGGTTGCAGTAAACATGTGGAGCATCTTTCATAACGTCTGAACACTAGAGCTTCACTTGCGCTATCGTTCAACATTTCTGAAACTAGAGCAGATAGGTCTGCCTAACACAGTCACGTAAACAAATATTTTTATTGGTATCAAATACGATGTAATCGGCGTTGATAACATATTTTTGTAACAAGGAAAGATCATTGGTTTTACAAAATACCTCTTTATTATAAAATTGATGTTTTAAAGTGATTGAAGACTAAGTAAATGTCAAACATCATATTCGTTTATTTTACATAAAAATGAATATTAATTAACTATTTTAACCCGGATTAATATTGAAACATTTTATTATGAAGTGTCTTAAACATATTATGTTATTTTCAGAAAATCAAAATACACATCGGTTCAAAAAATATCCCCACCATTAGTTTTCACTAAATTTGCTGATTTCGATTATAATGTATTAAGATACTTTTCAACTCTCTCACTTTTCACATTTAAACTAAATCTATAAAACATATAAACATATTGTAATGCAAATATAATATTAACTGTAGCATTAGATCCGGGCATTTAATACGAAGGCTGTTCAGTAAAGAATGATCATATTTTTCTTACGGTCATAATTTTTCGCACTAAAATTCAATCTTATTATATTCTGTTAGCTTAATGTGAAACAAACATGCCGTAGTAGTTTCATTGTTGGTACTCCTGGTTCCCGCCTGTGAGAACCAAGCAAGTTAGACATGTTCAATATCTTCTACCGCTGCAATGGAGGTAATATGCAGTTAAAGTTGATGTTAGAGGAAGATCCGGGGTTTCAAACATAATCATCCTTGCTGATGAAACTTAGCTACATCATTTTGATCCTGAGAGCAAACAGCAAAGCTCAGTGTGGAAATCTCCTTCATCACCAACCCCCAAAATAAGTAAAAGTGGTTGCTTACACTCCGAAAGTTATGGTCACCTCATTCTTAGATATTCATGGAATGGTTTATCAGAATGTTGTACCTGCACACACATCAGTAACTGGACAGTACTACAGGGATGTCCTGAAAACATTGCAAGTCCATATCAGGCACAAAGGACCACATTTCCATGAAGCAGGCTGGATGCTGCACCACGATAATGCGCGGCCGCATATTGCCAATGTTGTTGCTGAGTATCCTGCAAAAATCAAAGTTAAGTACAGCCCTCACCCTCCCTAGAGTCCGGATTTAGTCCCATGTGACTTTTTTCTATTCCCTAACCTGAAGAAACGCCTACGTGGGAGACATTATCCATCATCAGAAGCAGTGAAGGCTGCGGAAGCGATTTTCTCAAAAAATGGTTTCCATCATGTCTTTGAAGACTGCCAGAAATGCTGAGACAAGTGCATCGCATTCAGGGGAATCTATTTTGAGAATGACCATCAAAATTATGAGGATGTTACGAAGAGAACACGCAAGAAAAAACATCTCACAATGAAACACATCAGTGACAGAAAACTTTTCGCAGCAATGCATGAGAATTGAACTGCCGAGGATTGGAAGAGGGTTACTTTCTCAGATGAAGAGTAGTTCAATTTTATGGCAATGATAATCGACTGAAACTATGGATGGAATCAGGAGAGGAATTAAAGAAGGATACTATAGTTGAGACAAAGAACTTCAGTGAAGGCGTTATTGGTGTGGGGATCAATGTTTCCAAAGGCGTGGGAAAAGTAAAAGTTTGTATAGGAACTATGAATGGTTTAAGTTACTGTAAAATTATTAGAAACGACATGGAAAGATAGAGTCAGACTGAAAAATGCAGTGCCTTAGCCCGAATTTGAACCACGGATCTTCTGGTTGCCGTCCAGTTGCTCTAACCCTTGAGCTACTATATCCAACTTGCCAACATGATATTAAATTCTCTAACTGACTCGTGTCTGATCCATGATTTGAAAACGGCTAAAGGACCTCATAAAAATATTGATGATATGTAGAATGTGTTCTATTTATGCTGTAAATGTGTTTTCTAACATTTATAATTAATAAAGTACTAATAAGGTATCCATATATGTAATAAGTAACACCAGCCTTCCTTGAAAGCAAACAAATGATCATGGGGATATTGTTTTGGACCAAAGTGTAACGAAGATTTACCATGTAAAGCGCAATCTAGATTAGGGAATTCTCTTGAAAATCGCGTATCTCTTAATACGAAGAAGCTGAATATTTATACCACGTTAGGCATGTAACTGACATTTCATTTTTAGTTATATTGTTCACATGTTATTTTCTTATTATTTGAGATTTAGAGGAAAAGAATTTTCGGTGAAATCTATATGCGAGGGTGTGTCAAAAATTAAATCCTCCTAGTTTTTTTTTCTTAAATAAGTTATGTTTAAACGTTGAATTTGGCGCAATTCCTCAAACCTTCTTCTCCAATCCCTTGCAGCAGTAACTTCCTAAGTCAACAGGTGGCAACACTGCACCCTCTTGCAAAATGGCTGATATCGACATTCGTATTAGACAGCGTTCTGTGATTGAATTTTTGACTGCGGAAGGTGAAATGCCAATTCGCATTCACGAAAGGCTAAAAAATGTGTATGGTAATGCAACGGTGGATGTCAGCACTGTTAGACGATGGGTTCGTCGCTGTAACGAAGCTGAAGGGCAAACACCATTGGCAGATAAAAAGCAAAGCGGCAGGCCGGTGACTGCAGTGACTCCATGCAACATTCAGCGAGTCGTTGACATCATTCGTGGTGATCGCCGGGTAACAACAGGTGAATTGTGTCGCATTACCTCCCTCAGAAGAGGCAGTGTGATGATTATTCAACAACTGGGTTACTCAAAAGTTTCTTCGCGTTGGGTACCAAGAATGCTAACCGCCCAAAACAAAGAAACAAGGAAAACAATTGCCTCCGAACACTTGCAGCGCTTCAATTTCGAGGGAGAGGAGTTTCTGGAAAAAATTGTTACTGGAGATGAAATGTGGGTTCATTTTTTTGAACCTGAATCAAAGAGGCAGTCAATGGAATGGCATCACACAACGTTACCGAAGAAAAAAGAATTCCAAACTTAGCGGTCGGCAGGGAAAGTTATGGGGTGACAGTGTTTTGGGATGCAGAGGGTGTGCTTATGATTGATTTTTTGGAGCAGGGATGCACAATAAATTCTGTCCAATACGTCAGAACTCTAAAGAAGCTGAAAGCACGTCTTCCCCGAGTTCGCCCAACAAAAAGTATGGCGGATGTTCTTGTTTTGCATGACAATGCAGGACCACACACCAGCCGTTACACCACTGCAGAAATTGAGAAATTGGGTTGGCAGGTATTACCTCACTCCCATACAGCCCTGACCTGGCACCATCAGACTTCCATCTGTTCGGGCCACTAAAGGAAGCTCATCGTGGGATTCATTTTGAAGATGAGGGGGCTGTGAAAACGTCCGTGCGTCAATGGCTTAGGAAGCAAGACCGTGTGTTTTACCACACTGGAATACATGCCCTAGTTAAAAGGTGGACCAAAACTGTGGAAAAGGACGGAGATTATATTGAATAGTGACAAATTAATCGTCAATGTTGTAGTTTTCAAGCTATGTAAATTGGATACAATTTCCTTGGCAATTAAAAGAGAGAGAAAAAAAAACAAATAGAAGGCATTCCTTTTTGACCCACCCTCGTATGAACCTTTTGGGTGACATACGGAAGTCCCTCTATACGTAGAGGAAGCCATAAAGACCTAAAGAGTGAATGTAAAATTCTTGAAATAAAACAAATTGAATGTGTAGCAAAACAAATGAAGAGCGCATCGCAACACACCTGCCTTCCATATGTTACCAACATTCCTAGACACGCACTCTGAGATAATATAGCGTTTTCTCCAACACTGTTTTACGGCATAGCGTTTTAAACAGTAATTATTAATCGAGTGTTATATCTGCGGCTTCCGATGCAGGATAGCCCCAATAAAAATGCTTCTACACGAGGAAATTTAGGATGCTCTTAAAATTAGAGACGGCCATGGTACGGAGGATGGTTTCCGAGCAAATGGCTTGTTGGTTGTCCCGACTAGCAAAACAAACTTCGCATGTAGATATCACTTTCACGTGGCCTTCTCAGCTCACTCTTCTAAAAACTGTTCTTACAAAAGCTTATACTATCTACGCCTTGTTAATATCTATTTGGTCATTTCGTTTTAGTTATAAGTATAAAACTAGCAAAAGTGATAGTAAATTGTTTTAGTCAGTCGCTATGTGATAGCTTTAAAATTTCGCTCTCTTTGTAAACACCTAAAAAAGTATGCAGGTGGAAAAATTATGAAGTATATGAAAATTGAAATGAAGTATGCCATACCAAAACGATTTGGTATAAATTACATTTCACTATATTTATATTCTGTTTGCTGAAGATTTTGTTTATCTCTTATGATTTATGGATTATAAAAGGTAGTTCAGAACAAGGGAAACTTCGAGGCTTTTTTCAGAAAATTAGAAAGTAGACTTTGTCATTAAAATAGACATTTTAACAACAATTATTAACCAAATGTTGAAAAAGAAATACCACCTAAGGTTAGCTTGGGATGTTGGAACGTCTTTTAACACCTTCACTCGCAACCTTGTATTCCTCTGTACTCTCCACATCGAATTTTTGGATGAAATGCAATACCTCCTCTCTGTTCAGTAGAGAAAGTACAAATCAATGCTGTATTTTGGGATTTGAACTAAGGTTCTTTGGTTTTTTAAGTTCTTTCTGGTCGGTTATTAAAAATGATAAACAATTTCCTATTTGAACAATCTATAAGTATTTGAAAATTCAGTCTAATAACAAAATTGAATATCTCCACAGCAAGTTTATTTAACATGTAATGTGTGCTTTAACGAGAACTATGGCCCGTCTCGGTAGAGTAGATGGTAGCGTGTCTACTTCACGTTCAAGAGGTCCCGAGTTGGAATCTCGGTCAGGGTGAGTTACCTGGATAAGCTTTCTTTTCCGGGGTTTTCCCTTATACTTCAAGGCGAATGTCAGGTAACTCTATGGACCCTGGACTCATTTGAGCATCATTTCACCCAATCCATTCACCGTCCGATATGACTTAACGTTGGAGGACGTAAATTAAAATAAAAAAAGCGAGATCTACATTTTTTGTACGTATATTAAGATTTTGTGTATTTCTCCAATTATGCAAAAGTCATCCAGAATGAAAAGGACTTAAGAGGCAATGTATAGAAAATTCAAGGTTACATTTCATTTGTTTAAAAATAAGTTAAATATATGCTATTTAATCAAAATCATTAAAAGCATTTCTTGGGATAATCAAAATTTAAAAAATGTTTTCCACGTAAAGGGTCTAAGTGACCTAGCTATCTCGGGCTATTAAAACTCATCGCTTGCTTGCTCACTCACTCATTCACTCAATCACTGCCCGCCTCGGTAGTGTAAATGGTAGCGTGTATGCCTCACGTTCAAGTCCCGAGTTCGAATCTCGGTCAGGGTGAGCTACCTGGATAAGGTTTCTTGCCGGAGTTTTCCCTTATCCTTAAAAACGAATGTTGGGGAGCTCTAAGCTCCATGGACCCTGCACACATTTGAACATCTTATCACCCATTTCATTCATCGTCCGATATGACTTAACGTTGATCCCCGCCAACCTGCTAAAGTTATCGTTAAAAAAAATCAGTTCGGTCTCAAAGTAATGTGTGTAGTGGAATTTTGAAGGTGTGATTTACTGGGAGTTAGTTCCAAACGGGCGGGTTGTGGGAATCCCAAAATAGGAGCAGTACAAAGTGTCTGCTTCAGCTGGTGTAAAGCGTCTTCGGCTTCCTTCTGCCACGCATAAGGCCGCTGTTCTGTCAGGCGGGTGAGGGGCTTGGCGATGTTGGAGAAACCCTTTATGAAGCGGCGGTAATAACTGCATAGCCCCAAGAAGTCCTTCGGCCGACGCCAATCTCTCACGGCCTGTGGCTACGACAGTTGGTGAGACTATGTGACCCAAGAAGTTTACTTCCTTGCAGAAAAGCTGGCACTTCTTTACGTTCAGCTTCCGGTTCGTCGCCTGCAATCTCTGTAACACCTTGTTCAAGTTGTCGAGATGGTATTCCAAGGTTTTGCCAACGATGATGATGATGTCGTCCAGGTATAGCAGGCAGGTGTCCTAAGTCAATCCTCTCACCACTGCCTGCATGGGGCGTTGGAATGTAGCTGGTGCGTTGCAAAGACCCAAAGGGCATAACTGTGAAATCCCAAAGACCTTGTCCTGTCGAGAATGCGGTCTTCCCCTTGTCTCTCGGCTCTAGAGCCATCTGGCAGTAACCCGACTTCAGGTCCAGGGTCAAGAACCACTGCGAAGTAGCAGGCGTGGCCAGAGTATCATCAATCCGGGGTAAGGGGAAGCAATCCTTTCCGGTGACAGTGTTGAGCTTCCAGTAGTCCACGCAGAAGCGTACTTCGCCGTTCTTCTTCGTCACATAGACTACAGGGGAACACCAAGGGCTGTCGGACTCTTCAATCACTCCCGTGGATCTCATGTCCTCCAGCATATCCCGTACCGCCGCTTGTTTTGTCAGCGGTACGCGTCTGGATGGTTGCCGAATAGGCCGGGCGTCGCCGGTGTCGATGCGGTGGAACACTCGGTCCATGCAGCCGTAGTCACTGTTACATTGGCTGAAAATGTTCTGGTATCGTCCCAACAGTTGTCGAACCTTCTCAAGCTGTTCTGCGGTCAGGTGGTCGGCCGCCCTCTCCAATAAGCCTTCCAGCTGGCGCCCCAGGTGTTGCGTCAGCACCGGCTCCTGGGTCTTGTCGGTTGGCGTTACACTGACAACGGGCTCGCACGTCCCCAAATCCGTCCCGGTCTGGACGTCGTAATTGATGCCCGTTGGTTTGAGCAGCTTCACCACCACTTCCTCTTGGCACGGCAACAATGTCCTGGCTAAATAGCGCCCGTGCGCAGGCGTCTTCCAGTGCAGCATCATGTTCTTGGTTCGCTGAACTTCCAGTCGCGCTGTCACCATCACATCGTTTCTCGCGGGGATAGCCACGTTTTCCCTCAGAATGACTCTGCAGATTCCAAGGCTTTCTTCGGGTTGGCGGTGTATCACCTCTTCTCAATTGAGCCGCAGGACCGTCCTTCCGACGTCGACCGCGCTTCATGACTCCTGAGGGCATCCAGTCCCAGTATTACCTCCTCAGCCACCTTCGCGACGAACACCTACTGACGCATGGCACTCCGTCCAAAGGTCAACTTCATCAGGGCCTCCTTCTCCACAGGCAAAGTGTCACCCGATGCCGTCATAAGGTGGTATTCTCGGCTCGAATTTTCTCGACGGCAAACCCCTGGCTACGTCAGGTCTGATGACGGTCACGGCTGCCGCGGTGTCCACGAGCACGCGGCACGGCTTCCCTCTCACCCAACCGTCCGCGATGAGGCTGTCATCCATCCGTTGGCTGATGGCTTGCAGTATCACTCAAGGGGATGGTGGTGACGGCGCCGACGTGTTCCTCGCCATGCCGGCTCTTACTCATTTCTCCGGCTGCTCTATTTGGTGTGGGCAGTCTCTCTCCGAGTGTTTTGGCTGACAACACCCTGAACACACGCCACTAGGTCTTCGCCGGCTGGTCTTCAGTACCCATTTAAGCGGATATTCCATGTTTTTGAAGTAGGGGTAGCCGTCACTTTGGCCGCCTCCATCCTCTATGCGGTCGTTAGCGCCTCGTGGATGGTCTTGTAGTCGCCGAGCATTAGGCGCTGACGTATCTCGACGTCTCTTACCCCGTCAACGAAGCTGTAAGCGTCTTCACGGGATACGAACTCGGGTGGGAGGTCAACTAAGGCGTTGCTGGCCAGCTGTTCGATTGCCAGGGCGAACTCCTGCAGTGTCTCCCCTGACTGTTGCATCCTAGACTTCAGTTTTCCGCGGTAAGACTCGGTTGACGTCACATGCTGCGAATCGAGAACATTTTCCTGTATTCGAATGCAAGTTCCCGCATGATGTTACACGCTGCGAATCGATTTTGCTACAAACGAGAACTTTTGCCTGCATTCGAATGCAAGTTCCCGGATTATGTCACACGCTACGAATCGATTTCGCTACACGAGAACTTTTGCTTGTATTCGAATGCAAGTTCTCGGATGATGTCACACGCTGCGAATCGATTTTGCTACAAACGAGAAATTATGCCTGCATTCGAATGCAAGTTCCCGGATTATGTCACACGCTACGATTCGATTTCGCTACACGAGAACTTTTGCCTGCATTCGAATGCAAGTTCTCGGATGATGTCACACGCTGCGAATCGATTTTGCTACAAACGAGAACTTTTGCTTGCATTCGAATGCACGTTCTCGCATGATGTCACATGCTGCGAATCGATTTTGCTACATGAGAACTTTTGCTTGCATTCGAATGCAAGTTCTCGGATGATGTCACACGTTAGGAATCGATTTTGCTACACGAGATCCTTTGCTTGCATTCCAATGCACGTTCTCGGATGATGTCACATGCTGCGAATCGAGAACACTTGCTTGTATTCGAAATAAGTTCTCGGATACACATACGCGTGTACTGGATGCAAGTGCTCGGGGTCGCTGGCGTTCCGCTGCGTAGACGGTCGGGAGTTCGAGTGCCTCCTTTGGTATGGTGCTTTTTTATACTGTGTATGTGTGTTAAAATACAAAAAAAAAAAAAAAAATACCTACGAAAAGAAGGAAAGTTAAATATTTTTTTATTTACAAAGATCAAGAGCATTTGCTTGTTTTCAAAAACAAGTTATCAGATACTACAAACCAGAATACTTGCGTGTATTCGATGCAAGTGCTTGGAGTCGCTAGAGCGGATGTCTCCGGCGTTCCTCTGCGTAGAAGGCCGCGGGTTCGAGTCCTGCTTTGGGCATGCTGTTTATGCGTATTGTGTGTACGTGTGAACATACAGGAAAACAACATAAAAATAAAAACGTCGGAAACAAGGAAAGTTATATAATAATGATGATAATGATAATTATAATGATAAAGATGAGGATGATGATGGTGATGATAAGGATAAAGATGATGATAAGGATAATGATGATGATTATGATAATGATAAATGTTTTGTTATTGTTTCCAAAGATAGGAAGTATAGGATATTATAAACAATTGGCATATGAGGTCTTGAATCGTTTATTCCTGTTGCAACGCTCATGACTAATTGCTTGCTGTGTTGTAGTCACTGTGCTGCGGTGTTTCTAATCAGAAAAACATTTTATTTCAAGCCAAGAAAGGTTGAAAATATTTTAAGACAGTGTGAAAACATACAGCAGTAAAGCATGACAGAATGTGGCAGCACGTATTGATATGTTAAAACCAAAAGAAATTAGTCATTATTGAGCACTTGTTTATGCATATTAATAATTGAATCAATATCAGGAAGCAAGACATAGCACAATAATGCGCTGTATTCATTGTCAAACACACATTAACAGGACTTTACATATAACTACGCTATATTTTATATGATATGGTGTACTTGGATATCAATAGTACCTTAACATTATAAATTTGAATTTGGTTTCGAACTTATAACAGTTACTCATTCGTTATATTTACATATCTCGTAATGTACATACCTTTCTCCCACGATTTAGTAATTTAAATATATGCTCACGTATTGAAATAATTGTTTGGGGACAGTCCGATAGCCTTGGAATGTAAGCAGGTCCATTACCCGTAAACAGTATATTTTATCTGTACAGTAAACATGTCCCGCTCTATTACAATGTTTGTCAACCAGCTCACTTCTACCCCATATGCTGCCTGACATTTAAGATGTGGATCTGTGGGCACTAATCAGAATCTGTGAGACTGAATCGAGACCTGGATTTAAATTCCACCTCAGTGCACCTGCACCTAACGAGGACTACGGGCTGACTTTGGGCAACAACACTCAGGACAGACTCAAACGAGATCTTTGTGTTGTAGTCGAATACACATTCATATTTCGAGAACATCTCGAGAACTACCAAGAATCGAATGAATCGATTTTTTATTCGAATTCGCCCATCACTGCTTCAGATACTTTAATCTTCTGCCGACGATGTCCTCCATCATAGCGTTCAGAAACTTGGTGTTGCTGTCGGCCTTTTCCTCTAGGTTGTTAACGCGATTTTTTTAATTCAAGAATATATATATTTCTTTTGCTTATTTAACCGTTTTTTTATTGTGTCCGTTTAATTACCCATCTGTTTTCTACAGTTTCACACACATACACTATACACATAAACACCCATGCCTAGGGCGGGACTCGAACCCGCGACTCTCTACGCGGTGGAACGCTAGTGACATACGTTCTAACGACCATGGCTACGAGGGCCGGCAAACGCGATTCGCCAGGTCTTCAATGTCTTCCACCATGGCGTTCAGAGACTTGGTGTTGCCATCGTCCTTTCCCGCTGGGTTGTTAACGCGATTCGCCAGGTCTTCAATGTCTTCCACCATAGCGTTCAGAGACTTGCTGTTGCCGTCGGCCTTTCCCTCCAGGTTGTTAACACGATTCTCCAGGTCTTCAATGTCTTCCACCATAGCGTTCAGAGACTTGCTGTTGCCGTCGGCCTTTCCCTCCAGGTTGTTAACACGATTCGCCAGGTCTTCAATGTCTTCCACCATAGCGTTCAGAGACTTGCTGTTGCCGTCGGCCTTTCCCTCCAGGTTGTTAACGCGATTCCCCAGGTCTTCAATGTCTTCCACCATAGCGTTCAGAGACTTGCTGTTGCCGTCGGCCTTTCCCTCCAGGTTGTTAACACGATTCCCCAGGTCTTCAATGTCTTCCACCATAGCGTTCAGAGACTTGCTGTTGCCGTCGGCCTTTCCCTCCAGGTTGTTAACACGATTCCCCAGGTCTTCAATGTCTTCCACCATAGCGTTCAGAGACTTGCTGTTGCCGTCGGCCTTTCCCTCCAGGTTGTTAACACGATTCCCCAGGTCTTCAATGTCCTCCACCATAGCGTTCAGAGACTTGCTGTTACTGTCGGCCTTTCCCTCTAAATTATCAAGGCGCTCGTCCACTTGACCTACCTGCTTACCCAGCTCCACGACGTCAGTCCTCACGCCGGCCAATTGCTCTTCAAATTTTGTGGTGAAGGCCTCTTTCACCACTTTATTTCTGTTGCAAGGCTATCATTCGCTGCTCTCATTTCCGTGGTTAGGGTCGCAGCAAAGGTGTCATTTGCTTCATTTGTTTCTGCTCCGCGGCCAGGTTGTTATTTACCGTTTTCGTCTTCATAGCCAGGCTGCCGTTCGCCGCTTCCATTTACGTGGTTAATTAGGCCTTCATTTCTTCCATCTTCTCTAAAATCTGTGCCAATGCAGCTTCCACTGTCGTGTTCCACTCCTGACAACAATTGTGACTTTGTGGATTAGTAGAATTAAATATCTAGTTGAAGAAATTTAAAATGCTCTTTATTTCAAGACACTTGTACAACTCTGATATCAGCAGAATGATGTAAACACACACGAACGCAATCTTCAAGTCCGTCTGCCACACGTCCACACTGTACAATTGCAACTCACTGACTGCTTCTCTGCACGTCTTTCGTCCCCCTGCCGATCTGTCGTCCGACCGACCAACCGACCAACCGTCCGAGGCGTTGGCTGGCTGCATAAAGCCAGAAGGTTTTTGCTGCGTGCCCACCCGTTAAGGGTTTTACCGGATTCTTCTCAGGTTTCAATATGCATATCACGCGGGCCTCCCTCCACTCTCATGGAAAGTACCCAAGGGTAAGGCACATATTGAAAACCCAGGTTAAGACGGGAACCGCGTAGAAGGGAAGATGGCGGAGCATGAGGGGTGTCAGCCCATCAGTCCCCGCCGTCTCTTTTGGTTTGAGACGCTGGGGTGCGCCTTGGACTTCTCTGGGACGGATGGTTGGGAGTCTTTCCTCGTCCTCAGGAGGGCGACGTAGGAAACGACGCACCTCCCGTCGGACGCGTTCGGAAAAGATGTCGTCCTGGGGGTCGTCTTTTGGAACAAGGTACGTTCAAGGTAGTCAGCGAAAGCATTTGCTTTGGCCTGAGGTTCATAGGCCAGGCCTTGGGTGCCATGGATGGGAGAGGTGTATTACCTTTGTGTTTTCTGAGGGCTCTGGCTATCCTCCACACGTCGCCATGTTCGACGCGCAACCTGGCCATTTTATCCTCCCACGCTTGCACCTTGTGCTCACGCAGTCGGACACTGACCTCTCGACGTAAACGTCTTAGGAGCGCTCGATTATATGGTGTGCGGTGACGCTGGTATGGTCTCCGTACTGCCCAGGATCGACGGAGTAGAAGAATTATGTCCAATGGGAGGACATGAGGATGAAGGGGGGCTGCGACATGAACTGTCAGGTTTTTGGCAGTTCTAATCACGATGGAAGTGAAGGATGAGATTGCATTATCCAGGGTAGGTATACTTGTGATTTTGGGGTTTGGCGGAATGTAAGTGCGGAGGCAGTTCCTGATGCCTCCCCAATCGACTTCTCGCGTTTGAAGCGAGATGTCATTGGCAACCCTGGTGTTGATTTCTGTTAACACCGAATTATGATCAGAATGTAATGCGTTTAGAGATGTAAGGGTGAGATGCAATGGTAGGTCTTTTGTGGTAGCGAAGTCGATGACTGAAGCCATTCCTTCACCTCGCGGATAGTGTGTGAGTTGCCAGGGACCCTGCACTTGAAGTTGAGGGTCTGCATCTATAAGGCGAATGATTTCATTGCCTCTTGCATCCGCCCGACGACCGCAATGCCAACGTTGATGTTCTGCATTGAAGTCGCCGCCCATTATAGCACTGGGATATAGGGCTAGGATGGAAAGGTAGTCGTTTGGTACGAATTGCCGTTGTGGTGGATGATACACGGGGACCATAAGACCTCCAACCCACCAAGGTCCATACTAATGGCCGCGGCCTCAAGGGTTTTGAGAGGTGGGAGTTGGATTGGTTGGTGGACCACATTCCGTCTCTCCAGCACCCCAGTTCCGCCTCCTGGACGGCCCTGATGGTCCGTGCGATGGCAGATGTAGCCCGGGAGTTGGAATCTGGAGTCTAGTCAGAGATGCGTCTCGCTGACTAAGATGACGTCTAGAGCATGGGTTTGAGCAAAATGGAGTAACTTGCTCCCTTGACCAGACAGGCCGCATGCATTCCAAAATGCGAATCGGAACGAGGTACGAGACCTCTTTCAACTCGCAATTTGTGGATTGCTGGATGCCTGTTGTCAGAACAGCTAATGCCTCCATTGCCACCAACATCTTGGCGGCCGGGTCTGTGGCGGAAAGGAACTTCACCACGATCTCATAGATTTTCTGCCCACGTGTCAGCAACAACTGTTGTAGCCACTGGAACACCTCCGTGAGATCGGCTAGAAAGTTCAGCTTCAAAATCTGAGCTGCTGTCTGAGAGCTGGCTCTCAGTATTTTGGCCTACCCGCTGTGGAATCTCGGCTGTTTGGCTACAGCCAGACGTTTTGCCTTGCCTTTTATGGTTTTTCAAGCTTTCGGCGCGGCCGTTTGCTTCCTGCAGGCTGGGTTGGAACCCTGACTGCAGGGTGAGTGACACCAATGCTGGTGATCGGTATTACATCCAATTCTGGATGGTTGGTTGAGGTGGATGGTGCGGTTGGTGTATTGGGATGAGGCATTTTGCCCTGCACCGAAGTGCAGTGCGCAGCTAATCTTTGCTAAATACTCACCAGTCAGCACAGGTTTGCTAAAAAGCGTGAAATACAGAGGACCGAACTATTAAAGCGCCTTTTAAGTCACCTTTTAGGTGTTGGCTAAGGTCTTGTATTTCATCTGGCTGATGTTGATGGCCGGCCGGTGTTTTTTGTTAGGTTGGCTTCGAAGCACGCTGGTGTTGTTGCTGCTGCTGCAGCTCCAGGGTAGTGTCCTAGGGCCCTGCTTTCCCTGGCCTACATCAATACACTTCCCAACTTGATAGGCAGCAACCTTTACCTGTTTGCTGACGACACAGCCATAACAACAGCATCTCGCAAACATGACATCGCAGTGCACAGGGCGTAGAACTTTGCAAATATGCTGTATGCCTGGTTCGCCACATGACAATTAAAACTCAATGCCACTAAGTCCCAAGCCGTCACTTTCACACGGAGAGCTATACAAGATGTACCAAACCTCCGGCTTGAGACACGGATGTGCCATGGTCATTGCAGGCAACATACCTTGGTGTTATGTTGGACATGTGCCTTACCTGGAAGGCACACATCACGTCACTGGTTAATAAAGTCAATAGAAGGATGACCATGATGTACCTACTGTATAACCGAAACTCTCCATTGGCCTTGCGAAACAAGCTCCTGCTTTATAAGCAGATACTAAGGCCAGCATTGACCTACGCCTGCCAAGTCTGGGGTATGGCAGCAAAAACACATCTCTCCAAACTCCAAGTCCTACAAAACCGATACCTCCGGTCTGCAGTCGCAGCCGACTGGTACATCCCAAACGACAACATCCATCTAGACCTATCCTTCCCTAAATTATATGACTACATCCTCCATCTATCTCACAACTTTTACTCACAACTTCCTAACAGTTTCAAAAACCTCATCCGTGGACTCAGGCCACGCCGTGGCTCAGTGGTTAGACCGCTTGGCTCTCACCAAGGTGGCCCGGGTTCGATCCCAGGCGACCGCAAAGTGAGATTTGTGGTGGACAACACGGCGTTGGGGCGGGTTTTCTCCGTTACCTACGGTTTCCCCCGCCATCTCATTCCACCGGTGCTCCATCTTCATATCATGTATCATCAGTGTCACCGCCTGCGGTGCCGTATGTAGTAAAAGCAGGCGTTAAACACTACACATTTCATCCGTGGACTTGGAGAGTACGACATTGACCCCGGAGAACTATACAAAAAAGCCAGACTTGTTCTAGGACCACCTTAACTTAAATCTCCAAAACAACAAATCTATCTACTACCCATAAAACTACATCCTACCCTGATCACCACCGCTAAACCACCATCATTGAAAAACTTTCCCCATGCCAGTAAGGGACTAGCTCCCGGTATGGCTACAGTCGAAGGACCCTCCTCCACGGAGGAGGAACCTCCTTCAACGACCACACGACTTGCTGCAGCTGCAGATAGCGAAATAGCTGGAAGCTGCCCTAAGGTCGCTCCCGATGGCGGCAATTCGCTAACGCTATGAAGCTCTGGAAGCTCTCGAAGACCGTCTTCTCAGATCGACTCCTCGAAGTCGAGTCCATCTGTCGTCTAGTCCAGTCCAATCGCTTTTACACACGAGCCGCTGTTTGGCGAAGTTTCTCGACACCTCCCGAAGTTTCACGACCTTTCTTGGTGTCAGGCGAAGGGGACAGAATTATCCAGACATCACTCTGGCTCCCCCTCTCCACCTCTACTGCGGCAAGCGCCAACCAGTCACCCATATGTGGGCTTGGACGCTATTTGTCTCCTTTCCTGCCAACTGGCCTGTCGCTACTTCGACGATCGTGTGACAATATTTTCCAGACCTATAAAACAGAACGCCCAAGCGGTGTCACTCTGTCAATGGGAGTCATAAGATTACGGTGTCTGGAGTGGACAGTGCAGTGTGGTTCAGTTCAAATCGTGATGTCCAGAGTGTGTATAACATTGATAGGCCAACTTCTTGGGAACAGTTACATTTGTTCTGCAGGATCTTTTTTTAATAAACGAGGCTTTAGGAGAGAGTAAAGGGAGAGAAGTGGCGGGGTCCCGCAGAAGCAACCCCGTTAGTATCGGTGGTAAGAGCGCAGGTGCCTGAGGGGCACGTTGCAGCTCAAAAAGAGTAGTGTCCGGGGTTCCAGCTATTACCGGAGAGGCCCTGGATGGATCGCCGGGGTTTTAGGGAGGGATTAAATGATTAGTATCGTTTATTCGTCTTAGGGTCACTGCGCACCAATAGTGCTTAATTTAGCGCTGGCTGTGGCGCGTCTGTCGCTCGGTGCATACAGCGGTCGTTAGGAGGTCGAAACGCGCGAATACTTTAGAGAAGTATTCGCGCAGGGTGTCGGGGTGTGTAGGAGCAGCAGCGATATGAATTTCAAGGAGTTTGTGATTGAGTCGGTCTATGTGCGTCCTAGTCTGAGAGTGAGAGCGGCTGATGTGTTCCTGTAAGTCATTGAACTTCTGGTTGATGGCGTCCTGTATAGTGTCTTGTAGTTGCTTGGCCAGAAATGAAATGGTGTTAGTAAGCGTTCGAAAGGAGGAGGTAGCTTGCTCTTGGTGTGATGTGAGGTTGTCCGTCGTCTGCTGGTGTGAAGTCACGAGTTTGTCGTCGAGGTCAGTTACTCTGGCATAAGTGGCGTCGTGTCTAGAGTTGCTGGCGGCGAGTGAGTCCTCCAAGTGCCCCAGGCGAAGACCAATGTTCAGAACCTCAGAGTGGAGGTCCTGAACTTCGGCTGTAGGAGTCCCTTGGATGGCGGCGGCGCGTCCGTTTGCCAGTTGCTCCTCGATAGAATGAAGCCGACGGTTGACCTTCCGAACTTCATCCTTGAGGCAGTCCAGCGCTGGGCTCCAGTAGGCTGTACCGTTTGAGTGAGCCGTTGTAGGTGTGATGAGGTCGGAGTCCTGGCGTGGGCGAGCGGGGCACTGCGCCTGTCCTGTAAAGTGGCCGTAGGCATTGCAGGTGGCGCAGTACCGGTGGCGGCGTCGAAGATCGTGCTGCTGGCATTCCCCGGTGAGAGTCGTGGCACCACAGTAATGGCACCGAGGGGTTGCAGTGAAAGTGGCGGCTGCATGTCCGTACTTGCAGCATCGACGACAAGGTGCTGGGCGCACGGAGCGGCTTGCCTCAATTTTGAGACACTGCCCTAACAAGGGCAGGCCCATCCTCAAGGCCGCGCTCATGTCGGCTTCGTCTTCAAGCTGCAGGCGGACTAAGGATGTGGTGCGGCCTCTTAAGGTGATGCGGCTGGGCCGAGGGCCACTGCTGTTGGGCGGCGGCGAGAATGAACCTGCACGGCAGGTCACGAGGCACATCCGTTACGACTACGGACGCAATCCGAGGCGGCCGAGCGAGCTCGGCGGATGGCGGTGTTGTGGTTCTTGTAGCTGGGGCTGCTGCTGCTGCGGCGTAGGTTGCTGCTGAGGTGACCTCTGGGGTGGACGTTTGGGTGGCGCGCGAGTTGCTGGAACTGTCTGTCGGTGTCAACTGGCGATGAGAGACTGCGTCTGGTGATGTGTGAGGCCTCCTTGGGGAGGGACTGGCCCAGAGTCGCCCGGTAAGCCTGGCGGGTGGCTCCCCCTCGCCTGCCGGTACCGGTAGGGAGGCTGGGGTGGACGCCCGAGAGCCGGCTGGAGAGGGCTGCGGCGGGAGCGGCTCTGCTGCTTGACGCTTCGCTGCAGCAGAGCTCTTCTTCGTCTTCTTCCCCATGATGCTGCGTCGACGGTTGTCCTAAGGCGAGCTGTGCTCATCTGCGTCCGAGATTGGCGACCGTATCTGTCGAGTTGAAGGAGTCGAGTCAGCCCCCTGAAGAACTCTCGTTCTGCAGGAGCGCCACAGTGACTTATTTAAGTGTAAAGCTAGCGCTTCGCTAACCTTTTTAGGGATAATTAAAGTGTATTCCGCACAATCAGTGTTTTTACTTATCGCAGAATCATTGTACACTCTTAAGGAAAGATCGATGATAATTTGAAACAATGTTTAACAAAAATATTGGAAAAGATAGAGTAAACATGAAAAATTCCACACTACGGCCGGGATTTGAACCACAGATCTCCTGGTTTCCATCCAGTCCCTCTAACCCATTGAGCCACCATGGCCAACTTGCCGTCATGACATTAAGTTCTCCATTTGACTCGTATATTTCCCCGGTAGACCACTAGGGGCTCTCGCCTTCGAGATACACCGTTTATGGCGACTTACTATCGTACGTACTTGAGTCACAGGCTTCATCATTTAACTCTTATTATTTTAGTTAATTGATTTGTTTGGGTTGCTTGGTCGACTGGATCACTTTCTCCAGAAAGCTCTAGCTGGACTGGACTAGTGTATACTACGAGCTGCATTCAGGTTATGACACCTATTTTTTAAGGACCGAGACCAGATAGGAACTTCTGTTTCTTTTTTTAAATACACATGACTCTTTGTGAATGCATGACAGAGATACAGCACTGTACAGAGCATAGAACTTTAGTGGCAGCGACGAGAGTTAGGACTGTTTTTCATACTTAAAATGGCGACGCTTTCATTGCAAGAACAGCGTGTAATCATTTGTTTTCTCCATTTTCGTGGTGTAACAACTTGAAACTCATCGCCAGTTGAGTGAGGCATGTGGTGATGGTACCATGGATGTGTCTAATGTGCGTTCCTGGGTCCGACAGCTCAATGAACGCAGAACATCGTGTGACAACAAACCAAGACAGACTCGACCTCAAACCAGCTGGTCTGACGACATGATCCAGCGAGTGAAGAAGCTGGTTTTGGAGGATCGGTGTTTGAGCGTTGCAGACATCGCCTCCAAAATTGGTATTTCCGTGGGATCTGTGCACAAAATCGTGCATGAAGATCTGAAAATGCGAAAAGTGTCTTCCAGGTGGGTGCCAGAAATACTGACGGATGTTAACAAAGCTGCTCACGTGGCAAATTGTCAGGCGATGTTGACGCGTGATGACGGCATGAATGGAACTTTCTTTCAATCGATTGTGACACTGGATGAGACATGAGCATAGCAAATCAAATATTTTGCTCAGTTTAGTGTAATCTTACTGAGTTTTATGGCTATGGCAAATCGAAATATGTACTGAAGTCCTTTGAACATTAAGCGATTTTTGTTAACTTTTTATGAATATTATAATAAAACTGTTCTCAGCCTAGAATATTTTAATAAAGCTATTAGAGTCGTAGTAAATTACAATATTTTCTTAGCCATTAGAATGAGGCCAGTACAGTATTTCCAAAGTGGACCGCTTTACTTTAATTTTAGAATATTTCATGGTGCATATGAATCTTTAAAGGTTGTGGATTATGAAATGTTATAAAGAAGGTCTGATAATACGAGTATGTGCTTAAATACATAGTAGTACGTGTCTTTGTTTCAGGCTGGGTGAAGCATTTATCACGGAAACCATCCTTAAGTTCAATACGCTCGATTTTACTGAGATAATTTGAGGAAAAAACAAGGAGGTAAGAAAAGACAGAAGAGAGGAGAATATAATAATAAGAAGAAGAATTTATCTTTCATCGATCCATTTACAAAATAATTGTGCAGCGCAGGAGTCAGGAATATGAGTTATGGGGCTGGTTTTAAATTGGGCACCTAACCATTTCGACTTTACATTGTGTCGCCCTAACCAATACAGTAGCCAGGACGGGGTTGTTTACATAATGAGGCTAGCAGTAATTTTCGCTTTACGTCGCCCTGGCAATTACCTCCGTCTCGACTCAATATGTTAACTTCTCAAAGGGGTACACATTTTATTTATCTCGTGACAAAGAAACTTCCCAAAGAAAATAGTCGAATATATTAAGAGAACGCCATTGCGACCATTTCAGTGCACCATTTTAAATAGTATATTTTGAGACCTGTGTGAGAGATATATACGTCCAGAAAGTAAGTTCTGTTTGGTAATGAAATTAAATTGTGTACAGATACAGAAAAATTATTTATTGCACTAAATTCTACAACTCTTAAACTACTTTTCCACATAACTGCCGAAATTTTGCAGGCATTTGTCATAGCGAGGCACAAGTTTTTGTATACCTTCTTCATAGAAGTTTGCCGCCTGTGTCTTCAACCAGTTGGAAACATTTTCTTTCAGCTCTTCGTCATTTTTGAAGTGTTGACTACCAACGATAGATTTGAGATGCAAAAACAGATGAAAGTCGCTAGCAGTGAGGTCAGGGCTGTACGAGGAGTGGTCAAACACGTCCCAACCAAATCCCTGTACGATGTTTTTCGTCGCATTTGCAGTGTGCGGTCGTGCGTTGTCGTGAAGATACACAACATCTTTTGACATCGCAAATTTGCCGGTAAATTGCAATTGGTTTCACTTTCCTAGCATTCAGAAAACGAATCACAGATCTGATTTCACAAGCGGCGGGATTTTCAATCAACACCGACATTGTAAACAAGCACAACAAAGCGTACGTGGCTGACAGCGATCTCACAATGGCGCACGTTTCTTCTCCTGGATACAGAGCATTTACCGCGCATGTGCGGAACTGCGATCGCAGCGATGTAGCGGAGATAAATTGAAACAGAACTTACTTTCTGGACTCCCCTTGTATTATAAAAGAATCAGGAATAGTTTCAAAAGACGAGACTAGGGCCAGATTTTATGTATTTCACGCAATGCGTTATACTCTAGATTTTGCAAGACTGTGTGTCATTTCTGTTAATAAATTATTAATATAAGTCTGATTTGTTGTATTATCATGATTTTGCGCTTGTTTATTGGTTAGTACAGTTGTATCTAATAGTACAAAAGATAGAGGTTCAGTACTTCAGGAAAAATCTGAAGTCGGGAATTGAATTATGAAAACGCAAATATTGATATGGCGTGAAAAATGTTGTGCATTTATTTATATTGCATTTTACTGCAGCCACCAAATTATGGGTTTATTTATTTCTGTTTAAATATCATTGGAGAAATGTAGAAGACAATGCTCATGCATAAAGATGTTTTAAGTTCCGTAGAGGGTCACGGATTCGAGAACCGCCTTGGGCATGGGCGTATTGTGTATGTGTCTATGTCTTGTGTGTATGTATACAATTACTGCAGATATTTAAGTCCAAACAATATATTTAAGAGATTATGATTAAGCTACTGAGAAGACAGAAGGCACATCAGAACAAAAGACAATCGGAATTGGTTATAACGGCGTGATGTGAAAGTGATGATTGTGCTTATGCCTTCTAAGTAAACGTTTTGCTATATTTCCTCTGCATGTTGTAATTAATTTAGAGAAAATGTGCAACGTATCGTTAGAAGTACCCAACTAAGCTTTTTCTCGAATAGTTAGGAGAGCCGGGTTCGATTCCTGGTACTAGCGTGGGGACGTACTCCCACCGGATGACCAGGTCAGCGGGTGCACACAGCCTCATCGAGGTCTCCGAGGAGCTAATAGCGGCCGGGAGGAAAAGGCAGCGATGTGCCGGCCACCTCCCATGCTCTAGTACTACACCCTACTCTGACTTCTGTGGTGGACAGAGGTGGGGGATGCAGCGGCCGGGTGATACGCCTTTTTTATACAGATTTATTGAACCCTATTTTACACAGTGGTATATTAGGGTTAGAGTTGATACATAAAAATATACAATTTTAACAAAAATATTTTAAATACTGGAAGGAAGAAAATATGTTATAATCTGATGCATATTAATTTAAACTATTTCAGACGTTTAAACACTGAGTTTATAAACATCATGAAGTACTTATACTGTTGTGGCTTCATTAGCAAAGATGTGAGCGGAGCAGAATATTAAGTTCCTAGAGAGTCTAGCTTGAATATTAATTCTTGTCTTTCTCTCCAGAAAATGGGACAACAGAAAAGGAGATGAACCACAGTTTGAAATTCTTCACCACACATGCACCAGGGGTTGGATGTTAAGTGAAAGCGTGATAAGTATTCACCAAATTTACCATGTCCACTTAAAAATTGTGTCAAAACAAAATTTGGTACAAGAGTTTCACATTTTCCTCTGTCATATACACTAGGTAAATATAATGTTTTTGTTAAACTTCCATTTGGAGTTGTTAGCCATTGTTGGTTCCATTCTTCAAGAATATGTTGATGTATTATTCTCCTTACAGTAGAAATAGGACATAAAGAGTATGTCACAGGAAGATTGGATTCTGCAGCCTTCTTAGCCAAGCAATCAGCTCTCTCGTTACCTAAAATTCCACTGTGTCCTTTAACGCATCCCATGCAAATATGTCCTGGATGGTTTTGAAGCAAGGTTCTGATTTCATGTGCTAATGAATTTAAGTTGTATTTATCATTAATAGCGAGTAGAGCTGATTGTGAATCACTAAGAATACGGGCACTGTTCCCATTAACAGTACACCATTTTATAGCTTCTTTAATTGCTAAGAGCTCCGACTGGAATACAGAACATTCAGGTGACAATTTAAACATGGAGTGAGTTAGTTCCCTTTGGTTTTCGTAAACAACAAAAGCACTTCCTACTGCAGATATATTATCTTCAAATTGGTAACGCGAATCGTTTGTATATATGTAATAATCATGAAAATTACATATTTCCTTTAAACAGGTTACAAAACTTGATGGGTGTCCTGCTGTGGTAGGATGCTCCGGGATTTGTAGTTTTAAGTGAGACAGATAAGACGCACATTCACGTTCATGTCTTAAATTCGTAATAGTTGCTGTTGATAGCAACAGGTGAGGTGATGAGAGGTGATACGCCTTGGATCCTAAAGAACTGTTGCACAACGAGGATTTTTTTTCACTCTTCTTACAGACTATGTGTCGCTTCCAGTAGTTTAACCTATTCTCCGAGGGGTGGAGAATCATCATACCCACCAGCTTTACCTTTATTTCGTTGTATATTAATTCAGGGTTTCTGTATGGTGTGACAGCTGTATAGCTTTATGCTATTAAATAATTATAAAAACAAAAGTTTAACATTATATTTTCTAATATGTAAAATATCTATTTTCTGATACTTTATGTTCTGATATCTAAAAATTACTTGTCAATTCCGATTATTTGTTTACAGTACAAAAACATATCTGCAAGACATACAACATTTTCCGAACCTGGAAGACTGGGGAAGGAGATTAATATATCTACACATTTCCATGAATTTCTGAGAGCATTCGTCCGTTGTTTAAAATATCACGGAAGATTTATTGTTATAAAAGCATTAAAATGTTCAACCAACAAAAGCAGATATTTTGGAAGAGACATCCTAAAAAATATTTGAAATTTATTGTGTTTCGTATACAAAGTGTTTGTGGCTTATGGTTTATCAGTTATAAAAAATGTAGAAAATTGATTTCATGTCATAATTGATGTCACTGGGAGATGCTGAACTTAAATAACTTTAGGTTTAAAAAACAGACTAGTGTCCAAAAGTTAAGCATAATTCGGAAACAGAGAACTGAAGGAGAAACGGATGACCGAGCGCCATTAAACGTATCACAGTGCGTGCCTCCCCTTACTAGTGGTCTCTAATAGGTAAGCGGGTTCACGTTACAAAGGTCAACAAAACCAGAGCAGCAAACCAATACCAGAGATCACACCCAGTGCGTGGTTCATTCGTTATTGTTCTCCCATGGTGAACAGAGGATAGTTGCTTCGCAAAATGTTTACAAGACAGCACCAACATGCCACAAAGAGATCAATTGGACCCTGTTTTGAAGGATAGAATCATTGAACGTCTAGAGGCATGTCAGACACAGACCATAGTCTCTTGGGTCCTGAATGTGCCAAAAAGTGCCATTTCCAGACTTTAGCGACGGTTCCAAGAAACAGGATGTGTTCATCGGATCACTGTACGTGGTCGCTCATAGGTCACAATGTGGCAGCAGGACCGATATTTGACCATAACAGCACGATGACATCGGAGGATGCCAGGGGTATGCAGCCGCCTCAGGCGTTCGAGTTTCAAGGCAAACTATATACCAGAGGCTCAGGGCAGTCGACTTCTATGCCAGACGTCCAGTAGTGTGTGCGCCACTCCCTAGGATATACATGCGGTCTCGTTTTTTTTTTTTTTTTTTTAATTTTACGTCCTCCAACGTTAAGTCTATCGGACGGAGAATGAGATGGGTGAAATGATGCACAAGTGAGTACGGGGTCCATTGAGCTTAGAGCTACCCGACATTCGTCTTTCAGCATAAGGGAAAACCCCGGAAAAACCTTATCCAGGTAGTTCACCCTGACCGAGATTCGAACTCGACACCTCTTGAACGTGAGGCAGACTCGCTACCATCTACGCTACCGAGGCGGACTGCGGTCTCGTTCACAATGGAGTCAGCAACGTCAACATTGGACTTCGAATGAATGGAAGAACATATGAGTCCAGATCCAGTTTGAACAATGATTCGCGTCGCCCAGTAATCTGGAAAGAACATGGAACCCAGTTTATCTCATCAACACCGCAAAAACACGCCCATTTGCTGGTGGTTGCGTACTAGGGTGGGCAAGGCATAATGTTCAATGGACCTACAGATCTGCAAACCTTCGGCAGTACTGTGAATGACAAGAAGTACACAGAGGAGACACTGAAACCACATGTATAACTTTTCAGAGATGCAGTTGATCCACACTCCATCTTAATGGAAGATAATCCACGTCTATATAGACCCCATCTGGTGGACGATTATCTTGAGGGGAAAGATATCGAGCGCATGGACTGGCCAGCGATGTCCTCGTATATGAAGCCTATAGAGAATAACTGGAATGCATTAGAAAGATGAGTTGTAGCTCTCCAGCCTCCACAGAGGACACTTCCAGACCTCGGAAATGCTCTCCGTGAGGAATGCGAACTGCTGCCTGCACAGCTCTAGAATCACCATATAGAGAGCATGCCTATGTAGCTATGATACCCATATGATACACCCCATATTCACTGCCCAGCACCATCATTACCATTCCGGAAGTGATCGTCAGATTCTGTACTTGCGTAAAAATGTGTCCCAAGATCAAACTTCTCACTCTATTGCACTTCAGATTATGTGTCATGCATTATTATGTGTTTCAAATGGGAAGGTGTTGGTCCTTGAGCGCTACTAGGTGAGCAACCAATCGGAGTCCTGCGGTGTTGTCGTATTGCATTCCCGCTAAGTGCTGTGTGAGGAGCTCCAACCTAATCAATCTGTATGAAATACTATTCGCGTTAAAAGAAAACTTCAGATTTTGCTAAAAATGATCCATGTAGAATGTAGAGAGTAATGTATCTTACTTAATCATCAAAATCATAGTATTTTAGCTCAAGTAGGTTTTCTAATACAAATAAACAAAGTAGTTACCATTATATTATAACAATGCATTGCGACGTAAGCACTGCAATGAACATCATTATTGGTTGGCATGTATCCGTGTACGTATATTTGTAATTACTCAGAACTGAAACGTAAACATTTGACATGACGTGATAAAAGAAATATAATAAGCCAAAGTGTTTGTTAAATTCGATGAGAGGAAACGATACACTTCTTCCTAGTGTGGAAGAACGTGTCTGGTCACATTATATCTTTGTTTATGAATGGTTCGTAATCTCTATTTACTCTAGAGAGTTCAAAGTGGTTGGTGTGTATGTATGTACATATAGTTTTAATTACTCAGAACTGAAATTTCAACTACTGACATGACGTGACAAAAGAATGACTGTGAATAAGTCAAGGTGTTAAATTAGAGAAAGAGCAAACACTTCATTTCCTGTTAGCCTGTGGAATGCTGTATGCTTATGTTTATGAATACTGGATAAGAAGTGTTTATTTACTCTGGAGAGTTCAGATCAATATCGTTCAGTTGTTCTTCACACAACATTAGAGTAAGAGTTAAATAGTGTAATGGCTTGTTGCGGTGAATTTAGTGGCGAGTCAAAATTACGGTTATAGTATTTAAAAATAAACATAATTGGCGAAAATGTTTTTTCCAATTTTGATTTTGGCAACTGCATCATTATAAAAGTTTGTAAAATATAATTTGCTTACTCTTACGTCTGCGCCAAGCAGACCTGCATGTAGTATGAGTGTGCGAGAGAGAGGGAAATATAAAAGGAGTGGGGTAACAAGCTGGCAACGCTGAGTGTGATAGGCATCTGATTAGCTGGACCTCAGAACTCTTCCATTTGAAACACATAATAGTACCAGCATATTGCATTATGCTTAACTGTTGTACAAATGTCATACATTGGTAATAAACTATTGGGTTTACTTAACTTTTGGACAGTAGTGTATTTCGCTTTTGAGGTATGGTATTTACAGAGCACACACACAAACACACAGAAACGTTATTTAAAATGTTAATTGTTAGCAGAATCCACCCATAAGTTCGATAGCGAGATTTCATCGGAAATACATGTTTTAAGGCTCTCTAAATTCCACTAAAACTTTTTTATTTTTCCTGTACATAGATTAACTAGAGAATGATCGCATTTTACTCAGAAAGTGATACCAACATTTCAAGAAATTTTAGAAATACTTTTGTAAGTGTATTGTGTGCAAGTAGGTAGGTGTGTCTATATATGTACACGCCTATCTGCGAAAAGCTTAACTTAGAAGTGAAAAGTGCGTTTTATACCAAATTTATTATTTTATCTGGTCTTCCAAGAATACTAACGAAGATTTTCAAAATCATTCCCTCACTCAGTACTTCCTAAATGCAACATTTTTTTCTAAAATTTTCTTTTTTGAAAAATCACTATTTTAATTAAACCACCACATTTTAAAGGCATTTTCATAACAAATGAAATTTGTCTGGAATTGTCTTACATGTTCTCTTCTTCTTCTTTCTCTAACGCCTTTGTGCTGTTAAGCGTGGAGTACAAACCTATTCTACCCATTTCCTCCACTTTTTGCGGCCCATTATCATTCTCTTCATTTCTGTCATGGTTTCCTCTATCCTTCCCCAACTTCTCAATGTATTCCTGATACAACATGCGTGGCCTTCCTCTAATTCTTTTACCTTCTGGTCTTGCTTCTAAATATTGTTTGGGTTTTCTTTATTCTGACATGCGGAGTACATGTCCATACCATTTAAGTTGTCTGTCTTCCAATATTTCTTTAAGGGAGTGTGTACCCAGCTCTTCCCTTATTGTTACAGTTCTAATCATATCTCTTCTTATCTTCCCCACAGCTCGTCTTAAATAACTCATTTCCAAAGCTGTTACTTTGCTTTCTTGTTTCTGTAGGAGAGTCCAGCTCTCTGGTCCATATAATAAAATTGGTAATATTATTGTTTTAAATACTATAATTTTTGTATCTTTTGTTATTTCCTTTTTTCCCACAATAGTATTATTAATCTTATAGTAGACCGAATTGGCCTTTCTTATTCTGTTTAAAATTTCCTGCTCTATTTTTCTATCCTTATTTATAATTGTACCCAGGTATTCATAACTGTCTACCTGTTCTAAGATTTCATCATTACATTTAATTTTAACTTCTTCTTCTTCTTCT